>OOFE01011742.1:11181-22885 GCA_900323365.1 Monocentris japonica | reverse complement strand
GACATCTGGTAAACACTTCAGCTGGAACCAGACAAATGAACTCTGACATAATGGATGGCCAATTATGGATATGACTGATGGAGAGAGCAGAGGGGGGTTTGTATGTGTGTATGTGTGTGTGTGTCTGTGTCTGTGTGTCACACGTGCCTGTATGTGTGTATCACTGACAGTGAATAGTGATGGGTGTGGAGGAAGGGGTGGTGCCAGCACTTTGGGCGTGCAGATGGGGTTCCCACAGGAGGGACACGCCCCGGTGTTTTCCAAGACAGAGACAGAGGCTTTGTGTACAAACATGGCGACAGATCCAACTTTGCACCATATTGGTTCACCAGCTACAGCTATAGCTAGAGTATAGCAAACTTTCATTGTCTCTTTCATTGCATCGTCCATATGCATGGGTTAGATATCACAGAGATCTTCTTTTAGACATACATTTCTAATGTAATGAAAAAAAACAGATTTCATGTGTAGCCCTCCATCATGGCGACATAGTGTTAATGTAATAATAACGTATAAGGGTCAGTAGCTCTCGTCCTTGCAGGATGGGATAACTTAGAGACCAGTGTTTGTTTTAGAGACCTCATCCTGATACTCAAATCTTGCCCGTGATTAGAGTGGAAATGAAGGATCTTGTGTATATCCAAGCGATATTAAATGACACCTGGCAGAGCAGGGGCGCTAAAGCCTCACCCAATACTCCTTTACATATCAATAAGGAGGCACCCCTGTGAAACGGAATAAAGCAACTGCTAGTATTGGCTTACAAACGTCCCTTCAATGGATGATGCCATAACCTGCATGCCACTCTGATCTATGTAAAAAATAATCATTAAAAAAGAAAAGAAAATAGAAACAAAACTGGTAGAAATGGACAGAGAGCTTCCATAGGCTTGTTGGGCATCCACGCACCAAGACAAAACATAGCCACTCCCTGCTTCATAATGGCTGCCATTAGCGCAGAGGCGAGAGATGTAGATGAAAAAATACATGCAAGTGCAGAGTGACATGTTATTTTCACTGGATAAATTACAACAATGTGCAGAATAGCTAGGCTGACAATGCTACTGAAAACTGCACATTGTGTGGTTGGTACCAGTAGAGACTATAGTGAGTAAGAATCATTAGGTGGCTTGGTAGGTTTGTACTTGTAGCACGACCACTGCAGCCTGCATCCAGATTTGTTTGAGCTGTAGGCAGGCCTGTATCTCTCCATGTGTATCCACCATTCTCAGGTCACAGAACAAAGCATCTGGGCCAGCTAGCAGGTCTCAGGGGTCACGCTATCCCAAGGGTACCTTGAGTCTCATCCCAAAACCTCTAACATTCTCAAAGACCCCCTGCAGCCCAGCCCCTCATCACCAAGTGACCCCAGTGGCCCTATGCACCCACTCACAACGCCACACTCCTCTCTGGTGTGAGGCCAAGGTGAAGGGGGGACCTGGGTGGATCACCTGGAGCCCCCAGTACGTGACGATCAGACTTGGTCCCTCCAAAACCAGCCTGAGACCCAGTAGGGGGAGTGGTAATGATGCTTAGGGGGCAGAAACACATACAGGGGGCAGATTTCATTTTCTCTGTAAGTCAGAAAGGCCTTTCACACATTCTTGTTGGACTCAAAGACAAGCTAGAGAGGGTTTCACCCCATGAGAGACAATTAGTCATAACCCAAATGACCCTGTGAGCCTGGGTTCATATACACATACCCTCATATACAGCTGCTCTATCACCTTAGAGCTAGCTACTTTTACACAAGAGCATCCACAATAAAACAAGTTTTCTGTTTTTTTGGAGTTGGAGACTAATCTTCCCTTTCATCCATGACTTTTGACCATAGACACTGACACACATCCATTTTCAAACTAAACCAGTGCAATAAACTGTAACTACTATAGGCGTATAATACTATAGGCGTAAAGGAAAAAGGCAACGAAGGACAATAATATAGAATGCATACTACTTGTACTAATCCTGCATTCATTTGATCTGCCTATGAATGTGTTCATTGGGCCTTGATAAGGATAAAGTGATGTGGTTAAAACCATTGATGCAGCAAATCCAACCCCCCTTCCCCTTGTCTGCCCAATCAACCAGCAATAACATCTCTCTTTTCCACTTTCCACAATTCTAATACAGGGAGAGCCCTACCTTGCATAGGGAAGGAGACTCTTGCCCATTATTAAGTACATATACATACACATGCATGCTATGTGCAAGCACAAGGTTAAAGAATCTAAAAGTGTTCTATCTCTTAGCACTTTACAATTTATATGAGAGGAAATGTTGAAAAAGAACAAGTGCAGTTCAGTCAAAATAGCTAAACAGGCGAGAATTAAGATGTTTTAGTGTGCGATGAGGCAGTTATGCAGACATAACATGTTGAGGCTGGGACCCCCTACTGTGGAGAGGCACGACAAAGCCTCTCTAACAGCAATACCTCTGGGACTGCTAATGATTAATTAGCTTGTGTCATTAAGTGAGGCAAATGTCACCCGAGCTTCCTGGGGAAGCTGTCACACCATGTGTAGGCTACCCACAAGCCTCCCCCTCAGGTGATTGGGGGGGTGCAGTGCTCAGTTATTAGTCAAATTCTGACATCTACTGGTCAGTTAGAATAATACATCAGTCTCCAGTAGCTTCCATAATAAAAGCCAATCCAGAAATCCCAAATAATACTTTATTTTGCCTTTTTCTTGAACATTGTATGTTTATGATACTGTGAACAATTAACATTATCCCTTCTTACATTAACACTTCTAACAATAGAAAGGAGAGGTTATCCAGATTCGGCTTTGGGATTACTCCCTGATTTAAGAGATCACTAAACTAGGATGAGGTGACCTCTGACCTCTGAAGTCTCATTCACCTCATTGACCAGGGCACTGACGTCAAAATTAAAGAGGTGATACCTCCTCATGCCCAAGGGTCTGAGGAGCTATCAGCTGGAATACTGGCACGCCTGGTGAGGTTGGCATCGTTTACACGCAAGAACTGGCATTGAAAACACAAAATCTATTGAAATAGCTTCCCCTATATGATATGTGATAGAAACATTTTTTAAATTAACTACAAGGCAGAGTGATTTAAAATTTTAAATTGTCTTACCAACAATCCACGATACAGGCTGGTTTTGAAGACGTCAATGCCCAGTTTGGGACTAATCCACAAGAGGAGACAGACCAACTGGTAGTAAGAATCAAGTTTTCATTTATTAGTAGTATTTAGTATTCTCTCTCTCTCTCTCTCTCTTTCTCTCCCAGGTTCAGCCAGTCTCTGAGTCCATGTGAAGGTCAGCACTGAAGCCTGGCCTGCTATGAGACCAGTGCAACAAGGAGTGAGAAGGCCCCTCTCTTCACCAGGGAGTGGCAGCACAACCTAGAGAGAGGCACACACACAAATGCACACACACAGACACACACACACACATACAACTGTTTGTCCACATCCACATGCATGCAAGCGCGTGCACACACACACACACACAGACACACACACTCACTCACATACACGCATACAAAAGCACACCTGTCAGGGCCTTTCCACTGTGTGAGCAAAAGCAAAGAAGTCTGGCACCCCCTCTGTCTCTCTGTATGTGGTATCCCATGTCTGTTATATGAAAGCAAATCCATTCAGTTCCCAGTTTTTCATCTGAAATAATGGCATGAGCAATTTTCACATTTAGGCAAGCATGCAGTTTCTCTCTCTCTCTCTCTCTCTTCTTAATGAATGGGATAGACTCTGACCCCTGTGGCTGCAGTCTAATCTGCCTTTGAGGTTAACGTTTTTAGAAGATCTTACCTTTAAAAAAAACAGAATCAACATAAACCTCCTTATACTGTTTAATTATTTTGTAAAATACACAATAAATGAGTCATCCCAATGAATGAGACATACATCTACTCGTATCTACTTGTGCATGTGTAAGTGTATGGGATCTCTATGTTAGTTGCTACCGGTAAAAGGGCCCGAGGCCTCGCCAGGAGCCTCCTGATTGTGCCGGTCCACTGGTGTGTGATGTCCATTTGAAGGGGGAATCTGTCAAATAGAATGATTGAATTAAAGTGCACTTTGGTCCAGAGTGGTACTCTCTCTTTGCCAGTTTGCACCGCAACATGTCTTGTCCAAAAATAATTAGATTGGGGCCTAGGGTGGCGGAGTGGCCGGATCCTCAATGGTCAAAAGAAGGAACGGTTTGGCTTTGAATAGAAGCCTCCCATCTTAAAGAACACTTTATTTCTCTACACTTGAGGTTTGTTGTCTTTTGTGACTATTATCCCCATTCACCATTTGCTTTCATGCAGCTGTGCCCCTGTTAAAAAAGTCTTTGTGCCAGCACCATGAATACAGGGAATGTGTCCGTGGCAGGTAGCCCTTATAGCAAGTTAATCTCCTGAAAGAGGCTCACACAAGTACTTTTAAATTCTCCCTGGGCCACAGAGGGCTCATCATCAATCGAGCACTTCTCCCCTTTGTAGGGTTGATGAGTGTAAAGCACGGCCGGTGACAATGGCTGCCAAGTGTGGCAAAGTAATCACCTTCTGGGGAAAACACTAGTAATTACTTCTAAACTGTTTGGGCTCCAGAGACAACTGCCATTGTGCAATGAAATGAAAAGCTCCCTTTCACGAGCAGTGGTGTGACGCTCGCTCTCAATCTGTTTGTTATCTGTTTGTTTACAGAGAGTTCTCTTTGCAGTTGCCTACTGCAACCATTCCTTATCCTGTGTGTGTGCGTGTGTGTGTGTGTGTATATGTGCGTGTCCGTGAGAAACAAAGTACTGACACTCATCAAGAAACCTCAAGCATACAAAAACATAGTTTACATGGCAGTGGCTCGAATGCAAGGGAGGGTCTCTTCAGTTCAATTAAGAAGAATAATGTTCCCTCCATCCCTAAAGAGTGTGTTAATTCACTACATTCCTCCCTTCTACTGTGCCCTGATTCATCCTCTATTTGGCTCTGAATAAGAGCAACGTGAGAATATCTTAAAGCAATCATTTCTTGAGCTGCACTGATGAGTTTTCCAGCAAGATGTATGACTTTGAATTTATATTTTATCAACGTATATTGAAAATCTCTTCAGTCAGTCAGTTGAGTTTGGATAATACATCTTATGCAGTAACACACGAAACTGATTGTTGGAATAGTGTTTGTTAAAAGTGTTTCATGTTTGGTTTACTGACTCTGCTACACCCTTTAAACAATATTGCATGCATAACACACATGGAATATGAGGCACTGCAAAATGTGATGCTTTAGAAGTATTTTATTGGTTTTATTCGCTTTACGTTCTGTTGTTCAAAGTATAAAGAAATGTATTCTCCTGTGTGGGCACTAGATGGTGTTCTTGAGCCCTTACTGTGCTGTCAGATGCTATAATTTGGAAAGGTTTGTTTCCTCTTTGAAGTAAACACTGATCTCAGCATCAGTGAGAAGTATATGGTGAAACCCTTGATTTCACCTGAATGAAAGAATGTATAAAATGAAGCAGGAACTAAGATGCTGTAAATGCACAATGGTCCTCATCAACAAGAAGGTTTCCTCCTTGATAAATTTATATCAAAGCACATTAGGATGCCAACTCCATTGCTTTGTGTTTATTCAGACTAATTGGATTGCGCAATTAGTACTTCTTAATGAAGTCGTTTACGAGAAATGCTGAGGCGTTAAAGCCATTTTGTGATGCAAACATCCATATGCATTATATTTGACCCATTGTGCTCTGCAGAATAGACGTGATGCCCTCCTGCACTGTAGACAAGTAGGCTGACTTGAGTCCTGCTGTGCCCACTGTCCTGACACACCATACTTTATGTAAAGATCATTTAACCAACCATAGTATTGGATTAATCCCATCATTTGCTGTTGCTAAGGAGATCTGTAAGACTAATTGTGATCCTATAGCCTATAACTAAATGGAACAGAAAAAGTGTGATCATGGGAAACCAATGATCTAAATAGCTTTGTTAACTATCTTCTCATACTGCCTCTTGAGAATGGTCCAGATAAGGAGCCAATAGTAAGGATATTAATGCACTATGTTGACTTTTAGGGGGACCCTGAAACAGGCCCTAAACAGAATTTAGGACTGTGTTATGTCTGCAATAAAAAGCAACATCTATATTACTATCTTTATATTCAGACTGATTCAAAATGCACCAGGGAAATTAGAGAAAACGTTGGTAGCTTATGATACCACCATTTAAAAAGTGGCAGGTACGATTATGAATAACACTTGCACATTCTAAACAAAGGGTAGCCTGAGACAGCTGGGCGATCAAAGCTGATTCCATGAGAAATGCTTGATCTCCCATGAAATAGCAGTACACGACGGATATGCTCGTCTAGATGAAAGACCCCCACTGGGTGAAGACATTCAGCGCACGTTAGTTGAGCCGTGAAGGGGGCTGCCATCGACTGGAGCGGCGGCGGCAGAGATGGGAGCAAAGCGATGAAAACCGAGCACCGGAGAACGAGCATCCTCAGCCAAAACATCGCAGCACTGGTTATTTCAAGGTAATATGTCGTTTTCAGATGATTTAAGGTATTTGTTGCTTGCTTGGGTATTCACGTCGATCGTTGGTGAGGGCTGAATCCGTTTTTTAAGGCTGAACAACGCAATTCAAAAAGGGGACAACGTCCATTTATTGTTGCATAGGCAGTGAATAATTCCATTTTCATTCTGCTTGTAGGTGTAGGCTGCAGGAGGAATGAGGCCTATTCTATGGGTGAAATGTTCATGGATTGATCAGTGATCATGGTGAAGCCCATGAATCAGTGTTGATAAGAAGCAGCATTGGACTATTTACACATAATGGCAATATTATGGGTGCTATGCATTATGGATGCAATGTAAGATGCAGGTTTTCCCTTTCTCATACTGAATAGGCGACCAAGAATATTATATTGGTAATATAGTGTGATGCATGTTGAATTTTGCACCTGAAATCCATTGAGATAATAGGTGGGAATTAATTAATCAATTCTTAGCCAGCTGCAAGAGCTTATGGGCCTGTTATATTGGAAAGCAAACATAGCTTCTTGTCTGAGCCTGTTTTCTCCCGTCTTTCTCTTGGTCAGGTTGAGACTGAACTAACATCAGGACAAGACTCTGCTGGAAGTGACGCCACACATGCACTCACTGCCACCCTGTGGGACAAACCATGCCCAGCTCTCAGGTGCCAGGTGTGAGCAATAATTTCAGCGATGTGCCCTGGGATCCTGGTTTCACTGGATCCAGTCACGGACCAGCCTGGTCCTCCACTGCTAACAGCGTGGTGAAGATGGTGCTGATATCTTTGATTGTGTGTCTGTCTCTGTTTGGGAATGTGGTCGTTCTGCTGGTGTTCCAGAGGAAGCCGCAGCTCCTTCACGTAGCCAACCGATTTGTTCTCAACCTCCTCTTGGCAGACCTACTCCAGACCATATTAGTTATGCCCTTTGCCATCGCGGCCACTGTGCCAGGTGTGTGGCCTCTGGATGCCCGACTGTGCCAGGCCTTGGTGGTGCTCATGCACCTCTTTGCATTTGCGGGGGTCAACACCATTATAGTGGTCTCCGTGGATCGCTACCTGGCCATCATCCATCCTCTGTCCTATCCCACCCGCATGACACCTCACCTGGGCACCAACCTAATCATCTGCACCTGGGTGCTCAGCCTTCTGCAGAGCACGCCACCACTCTACGGTTGGGGGTCCATTGACTTTGACCGCCATCACAATGTGTGCTCAGTGGTGTGGTCCTCTAGCCTGTCCTACTCTGCTGTGGTGTCCACCTTTTCTTTCTGGCTGCCTGTGCTCATCATGCTGGGATGCTACTGGATGGTGTTCAGGGCGGCTCGGAGGCAGAATGCCCTTGTGCACCCCATCCAGACCCAATCCCACTTCCAGCCCCACCAGCAGGACATCCAGGCACCCTGTCCCAGCAGCCCCCAGCGCCAGCCACAGGCTCATCCACCTGATGGGCCCTTCTCAGCTGGGGTATACCCTGTCCGAGTTAGGCACAGACGCTTCCACTACCACTGCAAGGCAGCTCGGGTGGTGTTTGTGATTATGGCCTCATATATCCTGAGCATGGGGCCATACAGCGTACTAAACACTGTATCTATGAGCTCCAGTGCAGCTGTGCCCCCCTGGTTGTCCTCCCTTGCCCTTGTGCTCTTCTTCTTGCAGTGCTGCCTACATCCCTACATCTATGGTTACATGCACCGTAGTGTAAGGAAGGAATTCCTGGCTTTGCTATGTGGGACATTCTGCAAGCACGGCCGTCCCAGCCAGAGCTCTGCTGTGGAGAGTTGCTTTACTGCTACCGACGGACGCTCTGGTGCCCACCCTCACCTGCCCAGCCTGACTGCACGTGTCTTCCCCTTGCGCACTTGGGAGGAGTGCACTGCCTCCTCTTCTCCCACCTTGGACAGAAAGTCAAGGGACAGCCGTAAAGAGACCACCTCCACCAGCCTCAGCTCTGAGAAGGAGCTCACAGTCCACAGCAAGTGAAGCACAGAAACTACCTTGGGGGCACACTGGGTGGTTTGACCATATTTTCTCTCAGTTGAGGAGCTTGTTATTCAGCATGGTCCCACCTAAGCAAATGTGCGTTTTTGACAACAGGGTTTTTCATTCTGACATTGCTGATATTGGGAGTGGTGGTATTAACTACTTGATCAACAACATAATGTTCTTTTACTATTTTATGATTAACTCGATGAATTGAATAACTTTGGGACCAACTATATGTCTTTGAAAATGGACTTGCTGTTGAATGTATGAAATATTTAGCTACATAAAATCTTAAACAGTTTAAGATTTTAAGTATTAATTTAATTTGGTCAAATTTGTGAGAAAACCATAATAGCTTTTTTAAGAGCTCTCTAGATAAATACATTTTTGAGTCATCATGTGGCCAATGAAGTCAAAATACATGCAACTGTTATGTTTTGTCTCTACAAATCAGCATTACTACAGTCATGCCAATGCTATACATGTATGTGACTGTTACCTTACATTATAATGGACATTTAAGTGTTGGTTCAAGTTTTAGGACCAAGCTAAGGTAAAACCAGAACACACATTCCTTTATTATTATTTATTTTCACTTGTTTGCCTGAAACCTAAAATAAGTGAAGGCATAGGGATACCCTGATGGCTACTCTATGGTAAATCCTGCCCATGAGTTTCTTTGTGCAGTCATATGTATAGAATTAGACTTGCTATGTAGAAATTGTTATGTGGGATCAAAGTGGTTTGTGTTGTCATCAGTTTGCTCAAGTTATGAGCCACAGTTGTTTATCCTAAGGTAGTGATCTGCAGTATTTGCGCAGCAATCTCTCTCTAAACGTCCTAATATGTGTTTAGTGTTCCCATTACTACAGCCTGATTACACTGATGCAGTGTCCTTGTGTCAGTGCAAGCAAGCAGCCTCTGCAACTGATGAACTCAGGGTATGGTTGTGTTGACAAATGTAGTATCCGTTCCTATTCTTGAAACTTGTTCTTCTTGTTTGTGTCCCTGTCGCTGTCTTTTCGTAGTGCTTTTTCAATCTGCGCTTTTTGAATGAATGAGTTGTGAAGTGATTCATTGTGACTGTCAGTTCCCCAACACAAGACAGTTGGCTACCCCATCTCCCTGATGGGGTGGCCACACATACGAGTTTGCCTTAGCCACTTTGTTTCCCTTATCTTTAGTTTAACTGAGGTGTAAAAGCTGTCTCTTACTGTGTCATTGTGTATTTTCACTCTGTGTCTGCTGCATTCTCAATAGCAGCCTTTCCTTTCCTGAGGAAGTACACTTTCAATGTTACTTTGCACTTACTGAGAAATACAGTGCATCGAGAACAGGTGATGAAAAACAGATAATTCCATTGAACAGGTGGCACCAGTAATATACCATGTATGTAGGCTGCATGTCATAGGATCTTCTCTAACACATTTATTCTATGCCTCGATGCCCCACTGAACACGTGTACATATAACTAAAGATACCTCATGATATGGAAAGTCTTTGCTTAAAGCCATGTAAAGGATTGATATTTTAAGTATTATATGTTTGAGATGACTGGGGGAAGTGCAGTACATAATGTTGGTATTTGTAGTACCTCAAAACTCATCTAAGAGAAAGGCAATCGGTTGAATTGTGTGGGGTAAATCATTTGTCGCCAAAGGATCTCATTAGTGCATCATGACATTGCGTGTATTATTTAAAACTTATTGGCCAGTCCACACTTATCAGACACACATTTTATCCCTTTTGGAGAAAGACAGACAGAAACAGAAACTTTCTGCTGCATAGGCATTAAGCAGAATGAGCTACAGGATGTTGTTGTTGTGATCATTATTATTAGAATTATTATCTGTGACTCTAAGAGGAGGTGCTTGAAAACCTGTTAGAAACTGATAATAGCTGACGTAGCCAGAGTACGTCCACACTACGCCGTTTCAATTTGAAAGACAGGACTGGTGTTAATTTTGGGCGTGTGTGAAGTGGATTGATTCAAACCTTGGTTATTTAACAGGTCAGTCACAAAGAACAGATACTATAGTACTATTGTTGACAATCAAAACAGTGTAATAGGAAGGCATGTACCATTTTCAATATGTTGGTAAAAAAAAAAGTATTTAAGTATTATTACAGTACAGTATGTAATATATCATATATATTTTATATGTGCTTTAAAACATATAACATATTTTTGTTATTTCTGTTGTGCTTTTTATTTTATGTTTCATCATCCACCATCAAAAGTTGTCTGCATACAGTTTATTAATAAAAGTTAATAAAATGTGTAATGTGTAAATGTGCTACATTCAAGTTAAAAGATTAGTTTTTTAACTATATGACATTCACCAGTTCAACAGATACACATTAATGTAAAAGTAGAGGGCTGATTGACAATTTGTGCAGTAGTGTAGAAATCACCACTGATTGCATATAATAATATAATAATATAATAATAATAGCAATAGGAAGAAATTTATTTGCATAGCAATTTTTCAAAAACAACCTTAACAAAGCAAGAGCATAAGAACATGCAGTAAGAAAAAGGAAAAAAAAAGATATTGCATAAAAGAACCTTCTGTGACCTTGCAGGTTATATATAGGGAGGAGGAGAATGTATTTCCTATTGAAACAGAAAATGTTACATTGGAGAGATGAGAGCTGAACCAGTGAAGTGCCAATCCAGTGGCGGTTCAGTAGGATTGTGTGATCAAGTATATCTGTTGTCAAAAGGAGGTCACTTGACAGTTAAAGAAATTGGGTTAAAATTTATCTGAGATAATGGACAGGTCCTGGAAGGATGTGCAACCTTATGTCTTCCACTCGAGGCATAAATTCTGAAATTCCTCACACGTATCAGGGGAGGCCTCTAAAGAAGATCTGGTGGAAGGGCTGACAACTGTATTAATAACAAACAATCTATCAAACAATATCCTGGAATTGTGGTGGTGCTTAGAAGTCAGGTTGGAGAAAAAGGTCACTCTTACATCCTTTTGGTTAGTCTGCATTACGTCTTTTAGAATCTCGAAGAACATTTGCCACTTATTTGACTTCCATTTACGTTATACGACATTGTCTCTTTAAGGCCCGGGAATGCTCCTTCAGCCAAGATGAGGCTTTAGGTTTAGATTTTTTAATTTTATGAAACACAACATCAAGAATTTTAGGTAGGTACTATTGAATTAGTTCATACTATTGAACGAACTAATTCATCTG
>OOFE01011742.1:0-11161 GCA_900323365.1 Monocentris japonica | reverse complement strand
TCTGTGTGCAGAGAAATATTAAGAGGCAGTAATAATGTAGGGTGAAAAGTCTCAGAATGGTTACTTGCAAGAGTATGAGCAGTTCAAAATGCAGGAGCAAGCCAGGAAAGACTAGTTAGAGGTAGCAGGAGGCAGATGAACATTGAAACTAATGGCCTTATGGTCAGATACACAAAATCGACAGTTGTCAACAGGATTCAGTAGGTTCATAAAGAAATGAGGCCTCCATTTCCAATTAATTAAATGCATTTATTTGTAAAAATGTTATCACCTTGGGTGATGACTCCACACTGCTAGAAGCAAAAGGCAGCAGTGTTTTATATACCTGCAGTTCAGTAAATCACTTACTTTAACATCTAAAAGTGTGCATCTGTGTACTTCATCCTTCCTTCATCAGCAAAATCATGGTCTCCTTTTTGTTGAACTTAGTGACAATCTCTCCCATGGCTGAACAAACAGGGCAGGTCATTAAGAGACGAGCTTACATGGTCAATGTAGCTGTAGCCTTATGTTCTACCATACAAATGTGCTTTATTACAAAGTTCATTTTTAATGTAGCCATTAAATAAGAGAAAATGGACATGTATCATAGCAATATCAGTGTTTTATATAATTTCTGAACTACAATACAGGCCGTTGATGGGAAAGAATTTATAGCCCTGTCTTCACTTCCAACAAACATAAAAAGATGTTTTTAAGGACATTTCCGTAATGGTGACATTCTTTAAGTGTGTGTGTGTGTGTGTGTGTGTTTATTTTATTATTTATTTATATATATATATAATATATATATATAAACATATAAACACACACACATACACACACACACACACATATATATTTCATTATTACATCAGAGGTGGTGAAAGAAATCCAGAATATAACATTTAGACATAAGGAAATATAAAAGCAAATACAGGACTTTTTATCTTCATTAGAAAAAGAAAAATCAAAACATTTCAGCTTTTCCTGCTAAACCAACCAAAACCTGTTGCCTACTATGACAGCAACATCACTGGAACCCACCCTGATGTTCAAGGTGTCACTCAAAACACATTACTGGTCAACAGTGAACACAAAATAATTAAAAACAATAGCAACATAGGTTTAAAGCACAAAAGAGGACGGGCTCTGCTCTTCGGGTCTTTTCTAGGATAAGTGATGATTTCAGTTCAGGTCTATTCAGACCGTTTCCTCTCAAAGCCAGCACTGAGAAGGCCAGTACTGGGATAGCAAGGAGTCAGTCTTTGCCCCAGTCCTCTAGTCCACCTTGACCACACTGTAGATCTTATTAACAAACCAGAAGCAGGCAAAGAAGCCAATGGTACCTGAGGAGAATGGAGACGAGAGGAGAGTCATGTTGGGGGACTGATTTCACAAATGTTGTTACAAAAAATAAAATCAAACAGTGGTAATCTCTGGACCAAACAACCATAGACAACACCTATATCATGGAGAAAGCACATGCAGGCCTCATGCAGCTCAGGGAGGTTGGGACCAGAAATAAATGAATAAAAACACAAAACTAATAAAAGAGCTTGGGGTACTGAGGTTAAGGTACTTCAGGATCAGACACCAAAAATAACCCAGGCGTCAAATCTTACAGCCAGCTTACTACTGCACCACCAATTTCCATCTTCTTAAAGCCTGATAAATTCCTTTTGAGAGGGGCGGCAGGAGACTGCAATCTGAATCAAATTCTGCAAAAGCATCAGCGCTACATTTTGTCAGGATGAAAATTTGGAGAGCATATTTGCCTGAGCTGCTCTCTGGGAAGAAGCCAGATTGGTCAAAATCCTGGGAGAGGATGAATTCCTCTGGGTGTCAAAGTCCTATCTGACTGCTCAAAGGGAGCCACACAGCCCACTCCAGAATTAAGTTTGATCAAAGTTGGGATGAGGTGAAAAGGAAAGACATGAACATAAAGACTTTTCATAAAAGGATATGGGACAGATTAGGATTATTTTGATCAAAACTGCGAGCAAGGGGGAAAACTGAAAATCTTTTCCTTGAATCCTTGGATTTATTTCTTAGAGATGATCTTCTGACATCTCTTCCCACTGCTACTTATAGCCCTGTATTAAGATAAGGTCTGACAGTGCTCTGGTGACGAGCTGGGGCTATAGGCTAACTTTATCTGTCCTTATGACAGTAAAACACTAGCAAGTATGTCATCATCTGACAACATGGTGCTCTGTATGTTTCTGGGTGAAAGTAAAGACTCTTGTTTACCTGCTATCAAGTCCTGTACATTATCCTCTTTACTTACACATCCCTCGTGTCATCTGTGTGGGTGTAAAAGTGAGCTGGACTGGGCCAATGTGTGCTGTTACTGTGTCAGCTTGTGTCCATCTTTATATGTTTTAGCATGGAGACAGAAACGGAGGATGCGCTGCTCATCCTAGCCTTTTGATAGCATCATACACCTTAGTCATACAGCTAGATTTCAAGTGTCAGCATGGACAAGTTGCCATAATAGCCATGGTCAGGAATCCTGAATGCATATAGGCTTATTATCCCCCATGGCAATGAGTGAAAATAGTGCCTGTGTCTTTAGATCAACAGAAAAAAATTCACTGATAAACCTAGTCTGATGCACGTCGAACGGCAAACCATAGACAATCAAATTGACCCAAATAAGTCGAACTAGTAGAACTAGATCCCACCAAGAGGGACTTTGAACATTCTGGTCTCATTTCCCAGTCTTCTCTCTGACTTTCATTAGACTTCAAACAGACTGTGAGAGATGACAGTTCAAATGGGACCTTTGCAAATAAATGCTGTTTAACTTCATTTGACACAGTGCCTCTTTACTGCCAGTAAAGCACTAAGTCCAGGGCTTAGCTCCAACTAAAGAGCAAGGAAATAAATGTTGCACAATAATGTAGGCTGCCTCCGAATCGCTGATGATATAAGAACAGGATGGGGATCCTGCTTCTTTAAAGTAAAGTCCGAGTGGCATAAGCTTACCGGCACTCTTAAAACACTGTGCAAACAGAACCACTCATGCCTCACACCTTCCTGCCACTGATCCTTTCAATTACCTCTGACACAACACGGACAGGGCTTGTCTTCTTACAAAAGAGACAACAACCTCCTACAATAAAGCATGAATGAAGCATTGGATTGTGCTGAGACACCGAGAGTATGGTGGTTGTCAAATTTGCTCATGTTTCAGGTAATTCAAGCACTCACCTGTGAAGAGGAAGAAGATGAGCACCATAATCATGGTGTAGCCAAAGTAGAGGATGGTGCTGGCTGCTCCAATGATCTGCAGCTTGGAGAAGAAGTAATGGACAGCATAGATAAACAGATAAACCGCTGTGAAGCCGCTGGTAAGGAAGGAGCGCCACCACCAGTGGTAGTCCTGGAAACATTAAAAAAAACACATGTTGGGATCCAGTGATGACAACATGGCAGTTGAAGTCTGAACCACATATGAAAAGCAGAAATTAAGTGCATTATCAACACTGACAGTACTTTTACCCTATACAAAAAGATTCATATCATGACATCTAGATGTAAATGAAAATCCCCAGTTAGAGGGCTCTGCGGTTCTCGAATTGAAAAATGTAGATCTGTGAAAAGCATTAAAAATGCCCATTTGAATGATGAAATTGTAGAGCTTAGCCATTATTTAAGGAATACTCTGCTACCTCTGCACATAGGTGGAAATAGCAGAGCAGGATTGTGGCCTCAGAGCAGGTGATGAGCAGGATGATGAAAACCAGGAACAGGAAGCCAAACATGTAGTACATCTGGTGAGACCTGAAACACAAACACCTCTTTAACGGACAACAAACATTAGCGAAACAGTGTAATGCTTGAGACCAGAGAATAGCTTGAACAGGAATTTCAGTCAGAGAAGACATTTCTGTCCTCTTACCAAATGCTGTTGAGGATAAAGAAAAGCTGGATGAAGATACAGCCAAAGGGTAGGATGCCCCCCATGATTATACCAGGGACAGGCTTGGTAAAGAACGACTGCTCTGGAATCTGACGGGGGATCTGGTTTGTTCGCACTGGCTGTTCTATTGCCTGCAAAAAGGCAATGATAGATAGAAAAATCAGGAACACTCAACTCACACAAAAATCATACATATATAGAGTCTAGTTTGTCTGAATGCTACCCTACAATCATAAGTAAAACAAAGAATTTTGTAAAGTTAAATAATATCACAGCCAAACTTACAGGTTTCTTGAATCCAAAGTAGGCGCCGATGAAGGTGAGGGGCACAGAGATTCCAAACCACAGGGCCAAAATGGCCACTAGAGTACCGAAGGGGATTGCTGCAGAGGAGCCCTCCACCCAAAGGATCAGGTTCATCAGGAAGAAGTCAGCAAACACAATCCTTAGGGGGGGAGGAGAATAAAGGGAGGGCAATAAAACACAGAAAAGCGATACAGGGGAGTAAAAGGTCAGCAATGTGAGAGGAAAAAAAAGGGGCAGAGACAGAAGCAGTTTGCCACTCCAGTGCTCCGGGGTCGTAATTAAGTACGACACATAACAAACGAATGAAACCTAAGCGATTGTGGAAAGCTAACCTACCCGGGGCACAAGAGTGCTGTCAACAGGACGTTTGTCTTCCACTTTTCCCCTCCAAAAGCTGAGGAGAGAAAGAGGAGAATGGGTGAGCATACCATGTGAAGACGGAAGACACCGACTGTCTTTTGAGCCAAATACTGTAATGAACTGCGCCATACGTTTGTCAGCTGGCACTTACTTTTGTAAAGGCGTGCAGACACATAGCCAGCAGGGGTGCCCAGCAGAACCCAGAGGACCACAGCACATGTCATGAGAGCACCTCTGTTGGCAGGGGACAGGAAACCCAGACAGGCCAGGACTACAGGGCAAGACAAACAGTCATTAGTGCATTCATTCATGAATTGTGTACTGAAATATATATATTTTTTTCTAACAACACTACTCCTTTACTTAGGTAGTATTACTGTTAATTACTTTCACTACTTTTAAAACGATCTAAGGGGCTTGATTTCTAGGTTGAATGGTTCAATATATTTTAGAAGCTCCTATAATTGTGTCTGGTTTTGAATCGATGTACCCACTCTATGTGAGAGTGTTTTGACTTTAGTGTTCTACTGGAGCTGGAGGACATTACAGGAAGTAGGATTTGGGAGATAACCAGCTTGATATCATTTGTATTTTAGTTCCACAACACATAATCAAGGCTGAGCCAGCTCAGAAACTATATAAGCATATCTTTCAAGGCTAAACTCTCCATGGCAGGTCAATCTGCCTCTAGCTTAACTTAAAAGTTACACCAGCCAATCACATTTTTGGTTTGGCTATGGCGCCTGCTGCTCAAGTTTCAAGATAAAAATAGATTGGGAAAAAAAAACCATCAATATGGACCAAAATCTCTGAGGAATGTTTCCAACACCTTGTTGAAAGTATGCCATGAAGAATTAAGGCAGTTCTAAAGGCAAAAGGGGGTCCAACCCGGTACTAGCAAGGTGTACCTAATAAAGTGGCCGGTGAGTGTATACGCTGTGATGGTTTGGTTGCAATGACAATGCGACACTGGTGCCGCTCCTTGGTGTAGGTTATGTCCTGTATACTGAAGTTCAATGTCACAGCATAAACATAAACATGCCATTGTGTGGGTTTAGCTATTACAGCCTAATGCGTAAAACAGTCCTCACAGAGTGTGATGAAGGTCATAATGAAGATCTGGGTGCCCTGTCCCAGGAACACAGACAGCAACATGCCCTTCCTGGGGGGGCGGAACACGTCCCCGTGCACCTGTTTCCACCCCGACTCCTCTTGGGCATCTTCCTGGGGGCCAGAAAGCGATACACCACCATCAGTGAAGCACTTGACATTTTGTATATAATGACAAGTAATAGGTAAACCAACCACCAAGCAGCGAGTCAAACCACACAATCTGACACCTACTAAAACAGCAAAATATGGTGATTGGGCACACCAAGGGCTGTAAAATATCGTGTGAACAGTTCAGTCTAGTTGTAAGCATTCGCTCCTGCCACACCATATTTTACTGCCTGTTCTATTGTGACCCTTTCCTAAATCACCCAGCCAAACACTTGATTTAATTACTGCAAAGGTTTGTGTTCAAAAAGGCCTTCAATAAGCTTACATAGGGTAGAGCGCGTTTTCCTGGGGTCGATGGAACCTTTATCAAGTCTGCCTGTGAAATGTCACAAAATGTTTACAATTCTGGGTATTCCCAATGTGTGCTGCCAATCCTTACATACCAGTAACCCTCTGTTATAAATGGTAACTACATTGAATAGCTCCTATGCATAGCTGTAATACAGTGCTCTCCAGTGTAACTAAACCAAGAAATAACGAGATTTAAATTGTAGCGGCCAAGCCTTATAATCTGTTTCTGGTTAATTCCTTCCAACTGCATCTAGAAGTCTATGCATCTGCCCTTGTATGCTAGTGTATGTATCTAGAATGAGCAGTGATTGATGGAGAGCTCTACAGTATGTCTGTCTTTACCTGGTCCACCTGGTTGTATCTGGCGATGTCCTTGTGCAGGGTTCTCAACATGATCATGGCTACCATGCCAGACAGGAAGAGGACAATGACCAAGGAGTTCATGATGCTGGAAAAAACACAGAACATAATGTAGACTCAACCAACAAGCATCAAGTGCAAGAGAGCCTCAACAGAGAGACAATGTTTCTATGAAGGACTGTGTGAAGAATTTCCTCATACCTAAACCACTGGATGTTGGTGTGAGGCATGGAGACCAAGATGTAGTCCCACCTTGAGGCCCACTTGATAGAATTGTTTTCCTGTGAAAGAGAGGATGTCAATTACTGGCAAAACCACAAATTACAATAGTTCCGTGTCTCTCATTCTCAGGGCTACATGTAATTTGTTAGGACTATGGAATGAAACAGTGTTTCAATAGTAGGGATGTAAGGATACATTCAGCTCACAGTTCAGAGGGAGGGGAAATTTCTCACTAGAAAAGTAGTGCAAAAAGAAAGAGCTTCATTTTTAAGGAAGTATGATGACACAAGCGAAAACTTGCTAGCCTTGTGCTCTCTAGTGTTCAATGCAAAAGAGTTAAGACTATTCTGAGCATCAATTGTGAACATTTGTTCAACGCCACAATGCATATTGTAAAATTTTTGTATCGCAAAAAATTTTGTGTCACAAACTTTCATTATATCCCTACTACATAGTTTAGAGGCCTACCTCAAAGGAGACTGAGTAGGTATAAGTTATCGACACATCATCATTAAATTCCCCAGGGATCTCCATTGGACTACCTCCTTCACAAGTCGGGTTTTTCCCATCCGCATGTTTGATACTGTTATGCAAAGAAAAACATTATTATAATGTTATAATATCGATGAATCTAATGTTAGGTTTGGATGGTGTGTTGTCATGCAATATGTTGAAGCAGATTAGACCTAAAGCAAAGTATGGTAACATATACATCTCTGTCTACCAGCCCACGTTTACCTCTTAGGCTCCAGAGTGGCAGCCACCAACCGAGCCCCTGTCCATCCTTCTAATGCTCCACTGTGGTAAGTGATCTTGATGTCCACGTGGTTGAAGACGTAGAATGTGTTCTTTTTATTGAACTCGGCCTGAAAAATATTCCCTTTTCAATTTAAGATACTCAGAATCGTCAAGGTACAGTGAGTTAGATAAAACTATTTGTATGATGTTGAATATCTGCCACTTAGCATTTCATTCAAACCATGTCTCTCAGTTTGACTTCTATTAATATTAATGTCATGTATCTTAGCCCATCATTATCGTTAAAGTCACTCCTCCAGTTTGTGTTGGATTTTACTCATTTGTGAACTTTACTGTAAAATATCAAACATTATCTTATTCTTAGATTCACAACTTCACTTCAATAATGAAATGAAAGTATACAACAGGAGTTATAAAACTCAAATTCTAAGGACCCTCACACAGAAGGCCAAGGATCCTGATATAGTTAGGCATTTCGCAGTGGACACATTGAGAGTCATTAATTGTGCTATTTGATAAATGAAAAGAACAAAAACAGAAATCACACCATTTTTCTGGGTACCCCTGGGACAATCTCAAGGACACTGGGTGTCTCCAAGTATCAGTTTGAGAACCACTACCTTACATAAAAAGGTAGTGGTAGTGGACTGCCTGATAACTAATTATCTGAAATTTAATATAATTATAATAAATAATAATTTAAGTACAAGTTCATGGACAGTACAGAAAAAGTGGCTCACATTGATAACACAAGCATCTTTAGGTCGGCCATCTGGCGTGACAAGACACCCAATGGGGAAGCCTGGGTTGCAGTACTTCTGACTGTCCTCCACATCATAGCACCACGTCACTGGCATGTTGTCAATGATCCTGAAAAAACCCTTGGTTAAACCCAACAAACTGCTAGATAAATAAAGTATTTTGTATGCGGGCGTTTTGTATGAAGGGTAACAATAGAGATTTGCTCACCAATGATGTTGGTAGTTCAGCTGCATTCCCCTCTTTAGGAAATCCAGTTTGGCTGCAACTTCCGGGTTGCCCTTCTCATAGGATTTTGTGCATACCGCCTTGCATTTCACCTCTTGATTGAAGTTGAACTAAAAGAGGCAGACAAAGAGAGTCACTGCCACTGGAGTTGATAAGGATTCAACGTGCAAATAACAAAATTAAAATGCTTGTGTTCAGAGTGGAAACACGTAGAACAAGATGGTAACACAGATGTATCACTGACCTTGTACGGTGAAGTCTCGATTCTTTCACCAAACAGTACCTGTCCAAGGTTCTCAGATGGCCTCTTTTCTTTATCATCTTTGCAGAAGTCAAACCTTTCACAAAATTTCACAAAGTTGATATTCGGATGGACTAAAGGTATTCAGACAAGTTACACAAAAAGCATCAAGAAGAAACTAATTGTACTTACACATCATACTCATAAGGCAGCACTGATTCCACTGAGTCCAGGCGATTTACAAAAAGCTGGATGCTAGTCTGTAAAGAAGCAAAAACGATTGGTCAGTCTACACCTGGTGAGCTAAAAAAAAAAAGCTGACTTAGTTGCGTGACTGGTGAACTAGCAACAACCAAACTATGCTGTATGGATAGATAGTTTTAACAGGCCCAAGGCAGGCACTCAGGTGCGCAGGTTACAACCGCCAATAGAAAGGGGTTAGTGAACTAGTCGGACACAAAGACTAAGTCGTGGCACATCCTGAGGTCAAAGAATATATTGTTCCGTCTCTCCAAACGGACAGTGATTTGTTAGATACCATGGGTTCGGTCTATTTACTGCAACTGGCTAACGTTACTTGACTTAGGTAGCAGAGCAGAGGCCAGTCATGGTGATTTCAGTATAATCATCTACATCATCATACATCGTTTACACCACTGCGTGCATGTGCTAATGCTGGCTATCGCATGCTAGGTTGGTGGAAGAATAGACAACTAAAATGTGTCCTTGATAATGACAGTACGTGGAAAACATTAGCGATGCATCAGAACATAGTGCTAGTGCTCCCGATCCAGGCAATAGTCGGCGCCTAAAGAGAAGGCTGGCTAGCTAGCAAGCCTAGAAAGGATGCAAAACACAATATCAATATGACAATTTAGTGATAAAAAAAATCCATTACAGAACACAGGGAATGTGAGAATTCTGAATTTACGATACCTGGCAATCATCACCTCCTTTACCTTCTTCACAAAAACTCACTGGGGCTAAACCCGGAAGATAGAACGCCGAACACGTACAGAATGCAAATAACAAGTAAACAAAACCGAAGTCTAACCGCCTCTTCATTTTAACGTGGACACAATATTTCGTAGTTTAATAACAAATGAGAGTATCCCTTCTTCCACGGGAAAACGTTTGCTAGCTGTATATGGTTAGCTATTAGCCAGCTCCTTCTACTCGAGAATTACTGCTGTGCTGACCTGGCTGCCTGTCATAGCTCGGGCTGAAAGAGGCTGGCTCAACCAACACCAACGACTTCCAGGTGCGTCAAGCCCAGCAAAGACAGAAAGAAAAATGCCGGAAGTTGAACTATTCTTTCCCTTCGCAATAAAGGCATATAATTTGTCATATATGTCGACTGTGTAGTGATTCGGCCTTTTATTGCAGCCCAATATATGGCATCTTCCTACGGCCATATGGTTATGAATATATTATGTCATTTATATGACTCAAAAATGCTGCAACACATTATACAAGTATTCTTATTCGAGTTTTATTTTTGAGACTTTAGCCGGAAGTTCAATTTTTATTCTGTTTTTTATTAGAGCAAGAAGAAAATCATTACAAACATTTTTTACAAAATGTTTTAAGAAACATTTTATGTGAGAGAATATAAGCATAAGGGGAATTCAATAAGAAGAGAAGAAGAGAAAAGAAGGGGAGAGATGGGGAGAGAGAAAAAACTGCACTGTGGTACTATTGTTCACAACAGTGTTTCCGCAATCTAATAGGTGTGGTATGAATAGGTGAACGGACCGGAAAAGCAGTAATGAGCATGGTGATACTGTTCTGTGCCAAAGGGAAGCCTGTGAAGAATGCAAATATCACTCAGTGATATATTGTCTTTTAAATCACTTCTTAAAACTTATCCTTACCGACTTGCTTTCTGTAATGTCTTTTATTCTATTAGTTTTACTATTATATGGTTTACTCAGTAGTCTTATCTTTTCATCATTACATTTTTTTACATTACATTACAGGCATTTAGCAGACGCTTTTATCCAAAGCGACTTACAGTAAGTGCATTCAACATAGGTAGGCAAAAAACTACTAGTCACCAGAAATTATGAGTGCATTTCCTTCCTAAAACAAGCATCTAAGAGCATAACCAGTGCTAAGGTAAAAGTGCAGTAAGTTCGCTACCTACTTTTTATTTAAACAAAATGACAAATAAGTGAAGCAAAATAAAGAGCTAAGACAAATAAGTGAAGCATATAAGCAAATGCTAAGACAAGTGAAACAGATAAGCAGGTGCTAAGAGGAAGGGTCAGGGTAGTGTTTCTTGAAGAGGTGGGTTTTCAGCCTGCGGCGAAACATGGGCAGAGATTCTGCTGTCCTGACATCAGTGGGCAGTTCATTCCACCACTGTGGGGCCAGGACAGAGAAGAGTCGTGACCGTGTAGATCGGCCGCAGGGGCCTCTGAGCGACGGGGCAACCAGTCGCATCG
>OOFE01011735.1:0-13871 GCA_900323365.1 Monocentris japonica | reverse complement strand
AGAAGGTTTTTTTTTTATTTCTGCCATTTCTCATTGAATCAAGATTGGTGTTTTCACACTCCCGTCACCTGAGAGAAGAGTCCTCTGGGAGGGTGAGAATCTGATATTTAGAGGAGGTAATAACAAAATTAACATTTTAATAATGTGTTACATTATTTGTTACTGGGAAGTAATAATATTACTGTGACGCATTACTGATTCATCACCACCCAACACTCAAAATGAGAATACACAAATTAAAGGTATGGTATTATAAACATAGCCCTTTCACTTGCCCCTCTGCTGTTCCTGTGCAAGGTATTGTCCAAACAACTGCAGCAATTAAAATTGTAGTTATACCAAGGTGGAAGTCTCCATCCAACATCAGCATTAAAGTGCATGAAATAGTATGTTGGTGGAGATTATTGCAAATTTTAGTTCCAATTCCCACAAGCTAATTTAAAGTTTATTTTAGAACTTGAAGGTTTCTAAGGGGAATTACTATTCCAGAGACCATGGAAACTCTCACTTGAATCCTAAGTGGTATGTTACTGTACTGTAAGGTCAGTGCTTGGAAAAGTACACAAATCCTTTACTTCTGTGGAAACACCATGGTGTCTTACTAACAGTAAATACTTTCCATTTAAAATGATCTTCTATCAGTGAAGATCAGCCTTATGAGGCATTTGAAAACATTTTAAAATGGTCCATAGAGTATTACAACTATTCCTAAGCAAATTAAAATGACTTGTGTAGACTTTGTGTAGTGTGTAGTGTAGACCTTGAATGTTAGCTGCACTCCAGTATTGGTGGCTGACCATTCATAAACTATATATGGGTGTATGACATATTCAATTCATACATACAGTATGTTTATATGTTGCTGTACTTTTCATGTTGTTTCATTTCCTACTGATATTGATGTACCCAATCACATGTTTGCATTGCACAAAGGGGTTACCTAAAAAAGAGAAGTTACTGTCATTTTAAATAAGACTGAATTGTTATAAAGCAAAGACAATAGATATTTGCACAAATTTGCCTTTTACAGTGATTAGACTGTGGAGAACCTTTTACATCTATCACTCTAATATTGCTGCTGCTGTTTTTATGATTTGCCTGCAGTTCTTGGTGATTTCTTTTTATGTGTGGCATCTTTTAAACCCTGACTGCAAAAAGTTTCAGTCTTTAATGTTGGGCAGCAATGATTTCAGTTGCGCAGGACTGAATTGAATTCATGTCAACCTCATTCTCACATACAACATAGTACATCGGAATCAATAATAGACAAAAGAAACGCATGTAACTTCATTAATGTTATTTCATTCAACATATTTACAATATACACATTCTGTTATTTCTTTAGTCCAGAAAAACACAGCCAAGAGACAAGTAGTACTAGTAGCTTACGTTTACCAACCTTCCCCATAGATACACACAGTCCATCCAGGTACTTGTGGGATACAGTTTAACTTGCTATCAATAGTATTAGCCTCTCTTAATGCCAGTCAGGCAAGCAGGGAACCTATGCCACCAAGGGCCCCTAAAGATCTAGGTTCATGTAGATACATTTGTAATTTAATTGTACATTTGCACTCTTCAATATCATTTTTATCGTTCGGCCCACCTATTTTCATAGAACATGCTTGCTCCCTGGCCCTTAGCAGGATAGTCCTGGCATGCTGTCACATCATCATCACTTCTAACAATGTTTTTACAGCAGGGACAACTGGGCATCTGAATATCAACATGGCTGATATCATGACAGGTGAGCAAAAATACAAAATAGATCACCAACAATTTAAAAAGCAGGATTTAGAAGGAAATCTACACCCGGTAGCCTGTTCGCATTTTTTTTTTTTTTTAACACGTTTCATTTTTCACTTAAGCCCTCTCTATGTGTATCTCTACTCCATGAATCATTCCCAGCACGGCTAAGTGACTGCAGTTGGGTGTCAGGCACCCTGGATTAGTCTCTAGCCAAACGGACAGTGATGTTACCGCAGCACTTTCCAATACTAGTGAAGAAGGGACCAATGGCAATGTTCAGTATGCTGCCCCACACAGTCTGGACCCAGTGCATGTTGATGAGGCAGAGCTGCACACAGGGCATGATCAACCTGGGGAGACACAGAGAAGTAGATACAAAATGAGCTCAGCTGACTAGGAATACATGGTAATCATTCAATTCCACCTCTTACACTGTCAAAGGTTTACTGCATTCCCATGTAATGTGATCGTCTAGTTGTGATAGTCAAAAGGTGGTACTCACGTTCATCATTTCAATATCTACCAGCCACCAGAAGACAAAACAAGCTATTCATTCTAGCTCAAGTCTATCCCTCGTCTTCACTGTAACAATAACCCTACCAGATGTGAAGACAGCTGAGAACAGCGAAGAGGAGCCCTGCGGCCAGTGAGACAGGCACTGCCAGCAGGAGGGAGATGAGGCGGTAGCACCACAGTCTGGACACCTCAAACAGGGCATGGCTCCACAGCCACACCTTATCAAAGCTCCGCACCGAAAGAGGCTCTGCTATCACATCCTCAAAGGTAACCTCAAGAGACAAAAAGCGACACATAAGTGACTGGTTGACTGGGACTATTTTTCTATAGTGTGTAGAATTGAAGCAGTGATATATACAGTACATACATACAGAATGTTAAGGATGGGTGATGCACATGGAGCTATTGCACTACCAGAAAGGTTTCCATCGCTAACAATGCTCTCACTTGATAAACTTGATACAGTATAGGACCAAATGCAGAGGAACAAAAACAGAACTGTGTTTATGATTATATCCACCAGAGGTCAGTATTATGCAATTTTTTTGATATAACTACTACTACAACTAACAATACCGCATGGAGGAGAAACAGATCTCATACAAAATGAGCACCATGAAAGTCTGGAGCTGTAATGTAGACACAAGCATTTACCCCATTTGTAAGTTATATTTTTCATCATTATCATCATCATGGATATGACCCATAAACTCAGCCTTTTTAGAAAATTCAATGCATGGCTGTAAACATAGAAAGAATTTTACTGCACTTGTTTTTTGCATCCCATATGCTATCTGGAATTCAATAGACACAAAAAGAGTGGTATGTAGAGTCTGACCTTTCACTCTCTCTGTCTCCAAACTAACACTTTCTGTTTGTGGCTTGTGCTGTATGTTCTTTATATGTATTGTTCTGGGTGCATCACATGCGTGTACATTGTTATTTACCTTCAAGCACTTGTTGACTCCTTTGGGATCCCTGTCCTGCACCAGAAGCCTTGTCTCACTGTGGGTGGAATCCAAATATTCAGCTTCTACTTCCACCTCTACTTCCATCTGTTCCCCTGCTGCTTTCTTGTGTGGCAATCCCTGCGAGGACCACAGAGTGCTCTCCTCCTGCTCCCCCACGTCCTCCAAGTGGACCTGCGCGTCGGCTAGCTTGCCTTGCGTGGTCATGGTGTTTGTGCCTCAGTGGAAAGGTAGAAAGGAGGCTGGCCACAGACCGGACCTACTGCTCTGACCCTGGCAGGCCTGCCACTGACACCCTGGTGGAACATAGTGGACTGCTGACTGCCTTGCCCCTTGACGAGGAATGTCTTTATTGGCTTTTACAGGCCCATCATTCATGACATTCTCTGTGTGACATGCTAAGCAAAAGGGCTCATTTAGACCTGTGTGAGAAATGTCCAAATGTAAGATCAGAGGTGTGATGATAATTTGTGAAAGTATTTTTGAAAGCTTTATGAGTATTTTTATATTGTCCTCTCATCTTGAAGACTTTGTATTGGTCTATTAAGAACTGGATTACTTGCCACTTCATCCCATGAGCAGTTGCCCTAATCCTTCACCACTGCTGGAAGTCTATCCCTGTGCACTGATGCAATCTCTGCCCCCATCTTCCACCACAGGAACTCACTGCAGTCCCACTCCTGTTCTATTTAGTCCATCCTGTTACTGTCTAGTGGGCCAGTCTACTTATTGTTACCTATTGCTGTTTGCACAACTTGCAATACATATAATGCCAGCACAAACCTTTCTACACTCTGCCATTTTACCCTCAGGAACTCAGGAACTATGTTCATGCTCCACAATGCTCTGAACCATTTCATGCATTTCCATCCTACTCAGTGCAGCTATGTTCATCTCTCAACTGTGGCTTCAATTTATTTAATTCCACACTGCCTGAATGCACATAACAATATGTACTGTATGTATGTATAACTGTATAAATGTGTGCATGTATATGTGGAGTGGTATCCATAGTCTACTGTCTATTATGCAGCACAGAAGGTGAGGTGTTGTTGTCCCCATACCATGTGTGCCAGTATGCACTGATGTCACTACAGTTGTTGGTATATTTCTGTGTTCATTTCACTTGGAAATAATGGGATTCTGATTCAGACTGTTTTCATAGTGTGATCTACTGGAGTATAGTGCAATGAATGAAAATCAGAAATATAAGCTAGGAATACAAATATATATTTCTTTTTAAAATCTGCTTCCTAATGTGTGTTTGGTATACTGCATGTTTGCTATCAGTACATATGTTGCCTTGTTAAATGTTTCAACACATGCACCATGGCACAAGGACAGCTTCTTTCTGCTGTGATCCACACTAACCAGCCACCATTCTGACCGTCCCCTATACACACAAACACACAGTAAACATTGTCCCTCACCCATCAATCACGTCTGCACTACCTTGACACCAAGACTGCTACTGAACCATTACATTACTGCTGTTTGCATCCCAGTACAATGTATGTCCATGCACAGTGCACATCTTTGGATTGTGTATCTCTTACTATGTTGATTGTGCTTGCTAGCGTCTGTTCATTTGCAATATTTATTTTATCTACACAACAATTCCTAGTGTAGTAAAATGTACCAGTCCTGTCTGTTCAGAGATGACCAAACCTAGGGGAGGGAAGGGAATTCATTGGTGTACAGCGCACCCTGTTGCTCATATGTTGTCTCTAGTTATTTTGTATAAATCCTCTGTATTTATCTCTCACTAGAAAATTAGCTCAACTGGCCTCTCACAAGTAGCCCAAAATGTTCAGTTTCTCCTGAAGTGGTACTGTAGCGGTAGTGGAGTGGTGGCAGGGTCTGAATAGCTGTGATGATTGATGAGTGTGTGGAAACCATGGCGAAGGAGAGTCCCAGTGATTGTGCCTGAGCTTGACAGACCCTCCATTTAACTGATGCTAATTTAGTTACAACTGACAAATCTTCTGGCTAAATAATACATAATAATAATAAAATAATAATAATAATAAAAACAGTTACACCAAAACAATCTATTCTTTATTGACATTTTAAAATTAATCTTTAGGTGATGAAGGAAACACAAAATTCCCCAAGTGAATTAAAAGCCCTGAATCCTCTAAATGTGGTTCTGTCAGAACATGCAGCCTGCAGAAAGAGCTTTTTGAATTAGCTGACTTGGACAAAGCAGCCTGCCTGCTAACAATGTAATCACTGGTGCTGGAAACTGTTTGTACTGTATAAATCAGTGTAACACAAAAGTATCTTTTGTATCTTTAAGTAGAGCTTAAATTAAAATGATGGCATTGCTAAATAAACCTTTCACAAACTATACAACGTGAGGAGCAGCCCAGGATGAATAAAAATGATTTATAGTTATGTTTTATAGATAAGCCCTGCAATAAAATTTGGGCGGCAAGAAAAGTACGTTTTGTGTTTTTTTTACCTTTATTTATCCTGGGAAAGTCAAATGAGCGTGCATGCTCGTTTCCAACAGTGCCCTGCTGCCTGGTACAACCAGTCTTCTACTGTTGGCCGCTGAGCAGAGTTAAGTGCCTTGTCCAAGGGCACATTGATAGTTGTTGTTGAGGGAGACCCACCAGAATTTCCCAGCAGGTCCGCAAATTTGAACTAGTGACTTTCTAACCACAAGCCTGCTTTTCTATCCCCTCCATTGTTGCAATGTTTTAGAAAACTGTGAACAGTTAATAAAGTCCAAACTGATCATTGTGTGTATACCAGGTTAAGACTGTGGGTTTGTTTTATGGTATACTAACCTAATCTATTATCAATGTTTTGGTGTCTTTTTTGTGTTTTGTTTATAAAAATGACATTTCTAGGTCACAGGTCCAAGTGAGTTCAGGGTTTACATCATCAATAAGCTTGTCCTCTGGTGTGACCTGAATGACAGGGACCTCTATTGCTCTCTTTTCCATGGATTGTGGTCCTTAACCCACTTCACTTGATCCTTTTGGTGATTACAGCTGTGACGCAAAGCAGATAGGCATTTACTGTCTCTCTCAGACGCCCAAAGGACTGCATGACCTGACCTCTGTTTCAGATATGTTGTCTAACATACTAATATGGATGAAAAACAGAGACACAACTATAAAACACTTTTCACTTGTGTGTGTTTACTGTTCATGAAAAATAGTCAAGGCACCCGGCAAAATTTGTCACATTTATCCCAGATTAGGCCTTTTTTGACACCCTCTGATATGGAGCGCCCTCAGCACTGCTAGTCAGCCTGGTGAGACTAAGGTAGCTGCGTAACAACACTCAGAAATATCTGGCTCACTAAGTGATGTTTGGATCCCATGGCTGCTGCTGTCCTCTGTGGCCCAGCCTCGGCTATGTATAAACCTCAATCAGGTCGCAGGCATCTGGAATTATATTTCCAGATTGAGGCAGGGTAGAATGCAAAATGAATGTCTGCAAAAAGGCAGTCAAATCCTTGCTCTAAACGCACACCATTGGAAAAATATGGTTGAAAAAAACACACTACCCTTTTCCATTTACGCACTCACGGCTTAGTTGGATCTGAGTGGAGAAATCAGAGCACTGTGTCCTGACAGTCACACTTCCAGATGTTTGTGGGAGTGCGTACTCCTCTCTTCTCTATACCCTCTGGTAATACGGTGGTGACTGTTCTGAATGATTTGCTCTTGGTGGAAACTGGATGAAAACTCCACCAGACAGGCCATGAAAAGAGGAGATTCTTTATGAGTCTATTCCCTTGTTTTTGTTCCTGCTTTATTTAGTCTGTCCATAAGTACATAGCAGTTTGCCTTGTGTTAGGAGGTCAGTAGCTATTGTTTCTGGAATACTAAGATACCAGATTAATAATGTGAATTTTGTCCCTTAAAGATATGAGAAACAATCTTGTGTATTTAATGGCTTGACATTTTGGAAGTCTGAGAATTAAATGAGAAGACAGAGAGACAGAGAAAGACAGGCAGACAGACAGACAGACAGGTGTGGGGGTAAAGAGATTAGTAATCCAGGATGGCAGGGATGGGTTTTGTCTCATTGTATTTGTGTGGATGGGTGGATGGGAAAAGCAAGCAGCAAACATGTTACCATGCTAAGTGCATCCATGTCCTCCATGCAAGGTTGCAAGATAGCTAATGCATCTGGTAGCTATGTTTGCAGCTCAAAGTATTAGATATACAACCACAGTTACGTAAGAGTGGTAAATATGTTTGATGGTGATGCCATACAGCAAAATGTTGGTTGCCATTATTTGCTATAACCACACTATTCTGACTTTCCAGTTGTTTGTAAAAGACCAATACAAACAGCAGTTGGTCATAAAATGGCACTTTGTTATCACTCTGAGAGCACTATAAATGCCCAGTAATGATTTCCATTGTAAATTCACTACCTCTGCCTCACCACAGCCACGTCACTACAGCAGTCCATATTCTCCGGGTCAGTCAGGAAGGAGCATTGCACTAGCTACCCACTGCCTCTATTCACATGTTAATGGGCCTCTATCTGAACGTATGGGCCGTGTATAATCAGTCGTCGTGTGAAGAGCAGGGCAGAGCTGTAATCAGTAGTCTTCAATCGGGATCTAAAGCTAAGCATGCATCTAGCCGAAAGGACCTTGTTGCTATGTGAGTCACAGGCTCACTCAATTTCCATGACAACAGGGACAGACGACATACGCTATCAGCATATCTCTGTTGCACACGGGGACTCGAGGCATTGTCTCTCAGACATTTGTTTCTCACACTGCTGAGGCCCCCATGTTGTGCTCTGGTGGGATATTTTAGTGATCTACGTGGGAGTTACAGTATGTTGCTGTTAATCAAGTTACTCCCTGCATTGAAGTAATAGCAAGATTTTACAATGTGTCCGAGTCAACAGTGTCAGAGTCACCAACATAACCTTTATTTAAATATATATTGTTATTAAAATAAAAAACAGATGCTGCTTGTGTAAACTACAGCTCAAAGACCAATCCATATCCATATAGCAAACAAATTGTTCTTAACTGGATACAACAAATACATACAAACCATTAACAAACATGCCTTTCCAACCACAACCATGTTATTTTAGTTATATTCCAAAATGGACAAACTTATAGCACAAAACAAAATACATTTTTACAATCAAGAAATAAGTGGGGGAAAACAGACACTAGTGAATTCTGTCTCATTCATTCAATATTTCACATGACGAAAATACCACTTTGACCTAAAGTGAGAGACCATGCCTGAATGGACCCCATGCAAATAAACAAGGCAGTGGGCACTGACTCAAAAGGCATTTAGGAAACATAGCTTATCAGAACAGAAAGCTGCCATAGACCATATTAGTACTCTAGTCCCTAACTCATGTTGGCCAATGTCAATGTCTAGGCTGGTTCCTCAGGTATTTGTCCAGGGATCTTAACTTCCTGTTCCATAGTGTTTCTGGGGCTGGTGTTGGCACAGCTGGAGCGGGTTTCAGCTGTGCTGCTGGTTCTCTGGATGAACTGGAGGAAATTCTCCTGAAGGGAGCCCTCGTTGCTGGACGCCCCAAACTCCACAGGCTGGGTGAAGCAGCAGCGCCGGAACTTGACCAGTTCTTCTCTGATCTGCCTGTTCAACAGGCCATAGAAGAATGGATTAACCGCAAAGGAGGAGTAGGCCAGCCAGGTGACTGCCTCCTCTAAGTTCCCAGGGCTCTGCATGGAGGCGCTGAGAGACATTTGCAGGTGGAATATGAAGTAGGGCAACCAACAGAGCAAGAACTGGCCCACAATGAGTACCAAGGTAAGGGCAGCCTTGCCTCCACTGAAGGCCCTCTCTGGGGATAGTCTTTGGGGCAGGCTGCGAGTGGTAGTGATCATGGTGGTCTGGCTGTTGATGGAGTCAGAGCGATTCTTGGCAGGGTTTGCATTTGCCCAGGTTGGCACAGCAGGGACTTGCTGCAGGGCTGCTGAACGCGCTACCTTGTACACGGCACAGTAAACAGCAAATATAACCACTGCGGGCACCAGGAAACATATCACACTGAAGAGCACAGCAAACACTCTCCTCAGACGACTGTGGCTCCAGTGGAGAGAACAGTGGGCTGCTGCTATAGAGCTCTGGTTACCATAAGCTGGCCACCCAAACAGCGTGACCAAAGCCAACAGTACTGACTTTACCCAGATGAAGAGCATTACACCAATGGCAAGGTTGATGCTCATCTTAACCTCATAACGCATGGGGTGTACAATATAGAAGTAACGTTCTACACTGATGGCTGTGATCGTGAGAATGGACAGACAGATGAGGAACACATTGAGGAAGATGTAAACCTGACACTCCAGAACAGTGAACACCACAGTGCCAAAAAATGGTGAGCTGGATATGATGCCCAAAGGCATAAGGAGGATGGCACATAGCAAATCCACTGCACAAAGATGACACACAAAGGCAAACCTCTTCAGGTGAGGGGCACGTGCAACGGCCACCATTACTCCAGTGTTGGCCAATAAAGCAATGAGGTTCAGGGTCACCATGCAGAACAACCCTATCAGGTCTTGGATCTGTGACTGGGAGCTTGTGACCACACCCACATCGGCAGGAACTGTAGGATTGGGCCCCCATAGGGCAGTTGTGAGATTTGGCACTGTGTGGTTTGGCACAGAGGCTATCATCAGACCAGACTTCTCCTCCATTATTCATTTACAACTTTCCAATCCACCTTCCTCCATTCTTATCTTAGATGTCATCAATCTGGATGTCCTATGTTGAAAAGAAAGGAAAAAAAATCTGAATTGAAGACACCAAACATTGCCATTGCAATCTATACATGTTAAAAGAAACATTAAATGCTTGAGCATTGCTTTTTCCATCTGTGTGAAATTTGTCTCCTATTACCTCCACCAGTGTAACATATGAAGAAATAGTTTGATATACCTTCAAAGGTATGGTGTAGTCTAAGGGACTTTTGGCAGAAGAATACCCGAGAAGGTTGAATACTGCAGCAACTAGTTGTCCTGGTAATTTATGATCTACATTAACTGAAAAATATATTGCATTAGGGATTTTGTTGACTACTAGTCCATGTTCTGACAGAAAATGTGGTTCATCATGTTTCCTAAACAGATAGATTTGAGGGTAAATTTTAAACAGTTTACTGTAAAATACAGTAACAAATAGCCTTGTTTATGTAAAAGCAGTATTATCTTGCAATGATTCCCATCCTAAACTGTTTGTGTGTAGGGGAGAGTGGGGTGATTTGAACCAATGGGGAAGTTGAGCCACCCCTTGTTTCTAGGTCATGTGACCACACATTTTTGAGGAGTCCTTCATTTTATTCACCCTGTGATGAACAGAGGCACATGGAATAAGTGGTAAGCACATATATGTTCAAAAAAACAGTTTTTTGTCATTCCGAGTAATTTTCTTATGTTCAGTGAGTCACGATTCTTGTGTCTGAACAATAACAGAAAAGCTTGAAAAAATCTCACGTGTTAGTGCTTTAGGAATCTACAATATGAGGTTAAACTGTTAGCATGACTTTATCTCTAAATTGCTGCATGATGCAAGTTTGTTAAAATGGTGGGGGTGGGTTAATATGAGCCAATAGGCCTGGGGCGAGTTGAGCCACAGGCTTAACTTCTGATTATTACTTATGTATTATTTAACTGTAATTCTACATTGCATTCTTATATTTTATCACAGAAATCAACTAAGATGGGACATTTTTAACTTTATAGACGAAAAACAATCATCCCACGGTTCTCACGGAAGACAGGCAGGGCTTCAACTCCTCTTGAAGATTTGGACAGAGCAGTGGGAGAGGTCCAGAATGCAAAGTGCATACGTCAGGTGGCAAGGGACATGAAGATTGAAAGGATGATGCTAAAGCGATACATGGATAGGAAAGAACTAGGAGAAGTAAAGAGAACAGGGTACCAGAGAACAGGACATGCCAATCAAGTGTTAGAGAAAAGAAATTGAGACAGAGCTTGCAGACTATATAAAGAATCTAGTGGCCATGTTTCATGGTCAGTGCAATAAAAAGTTGTGAACTGGCATTTGAGTTGGCCGAAAGAACAAGCTGGATTGGAGAGGAAAAAGCAGGAAAAGTGTGCATTTGTAAAATAAGGAATAATTAGAAGCGCCCACAAAATGACTTTGTGGAATGGCTATTGTTAAAAATACACCAGCAAAAAAAAGTGGCATTTATTTATATAAAGATTTTAGCTTTAATTTGTTATGTTAATCTCAATGAAAATGGTTCAATAAAGGATAAATAAAAAGATGACCGTATAAATGACATTTTAACCTTTTCTAGGGTGGGATTGGTTCAAAAGTTTCAAATAGGCCCGGCTCTGTGAGGGGCATTGCAGCCGATTTTGTTTTTGCACTTGATTTTGTTCTGAAAAATTAAAATATGCCTTGATGAAGAACATTGGCCTTTGAGGTTGTAAACTTTAAATAACTTTAAATAAAACCTTTTATAAGTTAGTACTGAAGTTGTCTTGCTTTGATGTAGATGTAGATGAGGTGAAAATATTCTTTTTTACATAATCACTGACACAATTTACCCCCATGTGGCTCAACTTATCCTCTCCCCATTACCCCTCATCTGGGGCAAGTTGAGCCAAGAAACCACTTTTTTTTGGCAAGTCATATTTTCAAAAATTCTTATTTTAGATCTAATGTGATGATTTCCAGGGATGCACAACATCCTGAAATATATGTACCTATCTTAGCTGGAGACATTACTGTCATGCACTAACTATAAAGATGCCTCAAGTAAAAAGTGGCTCAACTTACCCCACTCTCCCCTACTGAAGACAAGAGTTGTGAAGGCAATGAATGTCAGCTTCAGAGTCTGAGCTGTTCACTAGTAATGTTAGCTGTTTTTTTTTTTAAACTGCTGTTGGTTTAGGCCCAAATGCTATCCAATATATTCTATTTGATACGTCTAACAAAGCAGTCATTGCCAATTCTGAAATGTCATTTGATAATGAATGAGATTATCTAATAGAGAAATTATGATCCATGAACCAGGAGTAACATAAAATGTATAAATTACATTTACTTACAACTCCTGAATGTAATTTAGATAATATCATATATAGCCTGAGCCTCAGAAGAGAATTATTGCTATCATCTGAAACACAAAGACTTAGTTAAAAAACTTGGTTAGTTTCACATGAACAACTGATAATATGGAATGGAGTGCATGAGATAACCAAGGGACAACTGTTCGAAGTAGATAATAGCAAATGATTTTGGGACATGCAATTGCTGTGTTTTATACCCATTGATATGGGGTTGCACAAGTCTGTCCTTGCTGTCACAGTACCAAGAGTGGCTTGTCAACCTTAAAAGCAAACAAAGCTGTCACCTATTCCACATTAAAAAGTTCTGAACAGACTACTTACAAAAACCATATTTTAAATATGTTCTACAATTACTGTTGACAAATCAGTACTTCTAAAACAGTATATTGCTTATCAAAAAAGATACTTTTATTTGCTCAAATCTGATCATTTTGGTTTACACAAGTTATTATAGGCAATGTTTTATCCATGTAAGGTAAGAAACACTAGTATCAACTACTCTGAACAGTGTCTCCTTGTACGTAATAGTGGGAGGGAAATAATGTTCAAAGCACATGTTTCATGCAGAACAAGATTTTCACCACCTTGGTTTGGAATAACAAGATATGAATTGAATATATTTTGTTATAATTCTTTTTGGGCATTGGGCATCCTTTTGGGGCATCTTCAAATGTTCAGTGTCTAGGTTTCCATCACTAAAAATCAGAAAAACATTCACAGCATAAAAACACTGAGGCACATTGTGTGTAAAGCATTACCTACCCATGATCCACTGTGTGTGGCACAGTTCAGAGAAGCCAGGTTATTTTTCTGACTTGACAAAGCTCACGTTAAAATCCAAAATATGCTTTTTGACATAACCCAGGTATCTAAGTTTTCTCCAAACTTAAACATTCAGTAGCCCAGATGGATATCCATGTTACCAAGTCCAGTTAGCCCAGTGCCTGAGGATTTGGTCTTCTGCAGAGATGCTCTCCAAGGTCCAGAAAATGTTGATCACACATGGACAGCACCAGTTAAAGAACCAATGATCACTGCTCCTATGACCATTTTGGATGGTGAAGAGATGATGCTTCCTCTCTCTCCCTACCCTTCCTCCTCTAGCTCTTTCATTGCTGTCCTGTGCTGTGTATGGCACTGACTGTCACACATTGTGTTGTGTGTGATTTTTTTTCTTTCAAATAGACACACACTCCACTGTCCCCTTCCAGAGCCCAGTCATCCCTGGGTCCTAATTCCCACCAATTTAAAGACATACCCTGTTGTGGCCAGGTCAGTATATTTGACCAAGTATTTTCTAAGGCTAGAAACCAGAAGTCTGACTGTGGGTAGATTGAATGTTTATTGGCACTTAACCCTAACCCAAATAACATATATTCAATATAGTCAATTTTATAGTATCTTACATTCAGCCAGATTGCTGTGAAAAATATGTCATGTTTGACCTCAGTATTGGTTATTATAAATGTATTATTGCCATGTAAATAAACGATCTGCCACTGAACACGAGAAGTGATTTCATGATAGTTTCCAAGTCCAGAGAAAGAAAAAGACCATTA
>OOFE01011734.1:0-20845 GCA_900323365.1 Monocentris japonica | reverse complement strand
ACTGTGGTTCTTAGGCTCCGCCCATTGTCATTTAATTCAACCAGTGAGATTATTCTTGCCTCCAGAGCAGCTCTGCCTCCAAGAAGTGTGTGTGTGTGTGTGTGTGTGTGTGTGTGTGTGTGTGTGTGTGTGTATATATGTGTGTGTGTGTGTGTGTGTGTGTGTGTGTGTGTGTGTATATACACACGTGCATATAAAAGTAAAAACACCAATCTGCAATATTTGCTCAACCAGTTCTCCACTGTTCTGTAATGAAATGGCAAATAATCAATACTGAAGCGTCCCGTCCACCTGCTTGTTGCATGAATGACATTTAAACATATTGGTGGATATAGCTGTTGAATTGGCTCATTGAAACGCACATCAGAGGAGTTGTGGTCATTCCAGACAGAGTCTGCAAGGCCAAGGGTCAGAGTGGGGAATTGATTTAAGGAGCTCAACATGGTTTTTCCATTGCTCTGAGGTCAGACTGGGAGATAGAGAGGTCAGCCTGGAGGGGTGATGGGAAAACAGAAAGAGCTTCACTTTCTAATTGAGCTGTTGTGTCTGGATACCTCTCTTTCTCTCTGACTCTTTCACTCTCTCTTTCACCCACCACAGGAAAGAAACCTATGTTGCCAAAGCAATATATGTAGTTTATCAATTGAATTCAATTGATAAACTGAAGCACACACAATCAATTGTTCCATTCACTTAATTTCAATTAATGTCCTCCCTGTATATAGATGTTATTGATGTACAGTAAGGATGTACAGTCATGCTTGAGAGTTTGTGAACCCCCTGTGCAATTATATCACTTTTTACCATGTTTTTACCATGCAATCCTTATTTAATCAAAATGAGACATTTCTCAACTGAAGTAAAGGATCTATATTTACCAATTTAATGTTTTGTGAATATAGTAAAATTAAAATAGTTTGAAGGGAATTTTGCAGATGCAATAATAAGTGAACCTCCTCTTGCATTAGTTAGAAAAACACTATGCTGAGATCTAAAGAGACCTCAGAGGACCTCAGGAAGAGAGGAGTGAGTGAGCATCAGTCTGGAAGGTTAGAAAATCATAACACAAAGATTTGGGCTCCATCTGTCAGAATTCATGAACAGGGCGTCAGACCATCAGTTTGAGAGCTAAAGCTGGGCTGAAACTGTCTGTTCAACAAGACGGAGATCCTAAACATTCAAGCAAATCTACCAAAGAATGACTCGGGAAGAAGTTTAGTGTTTTGGATTGGCCAGGCCAACGTCCTGACCTAAATCCATCCGATTAAGTGTGCCACTGTGTTTGTGTGTCTTTCTGTGGAAGCATTGAGCTTCCCACAGCCACCACCTTTGTTGCTGCGTATCCGTTACACTTCCTTCTCCAACTCGTGACCTTTCTCTCCTTCAACACTGACACCCCTCAGCCAATCGGTTGGCCCCGTCTGGTCCCCTCTGACCCCGAGCCCTTGACCCCAGCCAGATGTCAACACCGTGGCTGAGATTTGATTAACCTCCTGCATTGTTCGACAAGAGAGTGTCTGCCAGTCACAGTTAGGGGAGACAAATGGGGAGATTCATTTTCATCTAAAGATGTTGCCAAGAGTGTTGGGAAGGCAGTGGATGTAAAAAACAAAAAGTGCACCATTCACAGATTTTGACCTGAAATGACCAGAACTATTTGCCATCATAAACTTTAGCCGATCCACATGTTATGAAATGTTTCACAATAAGCAGAGAATATACAGAGGTAAAAGAAAGAAATATCATTTATATGTCCTTTTAGAGCTTGTTTCCCCAACACTATTAAAGAGCAAGTGAGGATCTTCTAACTTTAATCAAATCTTATTGATTTAAAGCAGAAATGCTGAATCTTAAAATTTCCTGTACACATAAACAACACACACACACACACACACATGTTAAACCCTCATTTCAATCACATCGGCAAGCGTAGGATTATTCAAACTCTCCAAAAGAAAAAAAAGCAGATGCTTAAGGTGAACTCAGAGACATCAATATTTGCTCTATTTCTGGGGAGCGTGTAACCAAGGGCTATACATGAACCAACAGTCGTCTCATTATGCACTTTCTGAACTACACCCATTATGCTTTGACTCGACGTGATTCCTCTGTGTGTGTGTGATACTGCCCTCTCATCTAGGCTTCGCCATAACATTCCAGCGATTGAGAATTAAAAAAAAGAGAGACTTATGTTTATCAAAGGGACAAACACAGTCTTTGAGCTATTCTGGGTACAAGTGTCGCCCTTCAGAGCAGTCTTGGCGTTTAAAGCTGACCCTATCGAAATTAAAGGGTCACATTTAGGTCCTGGTACTTGTACCACTAACATGTAAACTTCTTAAACAATACTTGACTTGATTATCAAGTTGTCATCAAGTGAGGAAAGTCAATGCCTTACATTACATTACAGTCATTTAGCAGACGCTTTTATCCAAAGCGACTTACAAGTTACAGTTTATACACTACATGGGGATTGAACCCACGACCCTGAGATTGAGAGTCTCACGCTCTACCAACTGAGCTGTCCGGGCCAGCCTTGGAGTGGGCAGTAAATGTGTAAACCCATAAACAGTGGCTACATTTACATGCACACTCATGCTGGCGTGTGTAAACATCATATCCCATTTACAATAATAAGCTTTTATCCCTGCTATGAGAAATCTGGATAAGCTACCTGCGATATTCACATATTATCTGGGCTACATGTAAATGTTATCCTGTTTACCACTACAGTCTGCTACAGTTAACTTTGCTAGTTAATCATTGGCGATAGAAGAAAAGCAGAAATTCTGTCCTGAATAAGACCGTAAAAGATAACACCGACTGGTCTACTTATCCTTTATGTCAGTGGTTCTCAATCCAGTCCTCAAGGACCCCCTGTCCTGGAGGTTTTAGCTCCAGCTCTACTCAGGCACATCGGAACCAATTAGAGGCTTCAGGTTTTCATGATACTTTAATTGGTTCAGGTGTGCCTGAGTAAGGCTGTAAGGCTATGTAACAAGTGGAGTGGCAAAACCCCCCGACACCAACTCTGGATTGCTAAACGGTCAATTTTCTTACGTTAGATAATGCTAGTTGCCTGCTTTATGCTAACCTAATTGTATGCTAACGCAATACAGTCAAACATGAGATGATTTTGGGGGTACTCCTATTTAACCCGGTTATTTATTAGAATCCATGAAGAGGGCCCATCAGTCTCAATAACTCAACATTGAGTACTCCTGTGTAGCATGCTAGCCATGCAAAAGGCTATCCAGGCATCTACAGTTTTGGATTTCACTTCCTGGGCTGTTTCAGATGACAGTTTCAGTTTCCAGACCCGGAATGTAGACGTGGTTTCACAACCCAATTACTGTAGTATAGCAACCTATACACGCTAGGCTTAAATAAACTCCAGGGTGTGCATTCAAGTGCAGCTGCGATACCATGCATGCATTGTTGTCTACAGTATGCTGTATGAATAATGCATTTCAACCTACACCGATCAGCCACAACATTAAAACCACTGACAGGTGAAGCAAGTGAACAGTCAGTTCTTGAAGTTGATGTGTTGGAAGCAGGAAAAATGGGCAAGCGTAAGGATCTGAACGACTTTGACAAGGGCCAAATTGTGATGGCTAGTTAATGCTGGCTATGATAGAAAGGTGTCAGAACACACAGTGCATCGCAGCTTGCTGCGTATGGGGCTGTGTAGTCACAGACCGGTCAAAGTGCCCATGCAGACCCCTGTCCACCACCGCAGAAAGCGCCTACAATGGGCACGTGAGCATCAGAACTGAACCATGGAGCAATGGAAGAAGGTGGCCTGGTCTGATGAATCACGTTTTCTTTTACATCATGTGGAAGGCCGGGTGTATGTGCGTTGTTTACCTGGAGAAGAGATGGCACCAGGATGATCTATGGGAAGAAGGCAAGCCGGCGGAGGCAGTGTGATGTTCTGGGCAATGTTCTGGATGTTACTTTGACACGTACCACCTAACTAAACATTGTTGCAGACCAAGTACACCCCTTCGTGGCAGCGGTATTCCCTGATGGCAGTGGCCTCTTTCAACAGGATAATGCGCCCTGCCACACTGCAAAAATTGTTTCACAATACCATTAGATAATACACATGGTTAGACCAATGATCATATCGAGTACTTAACATAATCACATAAAAGGGGCAAGGTTTGTAGCAAATAGCCAATCACATTCAACATGGACAGATCCAGACCAGTGGATTCAACATAAAATGAAACTTTATTGATCCCTGTGGGGAAATTAGATCATTGTAGCAGCAAAGTAAAATGATATAGCAGGGAAAATTAAAGAGTATAAGCACACATGTAGAAAACAAAATAATAATAATAGTAATAATAATATAAGACGAATAGTAGAAAAATAATTAGTAAGTATGGGATAGAAATGGATTACTAACATTTGTTTTTCTCTCAAGAAGAACATACAATTATAATGAATAAATATGAGCAATACAAAAAATATAACAGCAAAAAGTAACACAGTTACTGCTGCCAAGGCTAGAGAGGATTGCTGTCGGAAAATGTTTAAGTAAATAGGCTTATAACAGCCCGTCACTTTGGCACAGTTGGGATATTTCTCATTAGAACAGTACAATCTATTGCACTAATCACTCTTGGGAATCCTAATACATTTCAGATAACTATAGCCAACTATTGTAAGCTACACGCTATTTGATAGATGCACTCTTTTATAGCCGGAGTGGGTAAAGCACCTGGAAACATTACAAACATTTATTATACAGTGGGATCCAAAAGTCTGAGCAATGGAGCCAAGAACTGTTTGTTTTCATCATTTATCAAAAACTTTTTTTTTTCTTTATTCAATTGCATTGATGGGCGATAACATAAATAATATTACTTTCCACAGTAACGAATAATGTAACAAATTATTTAACAAACAATTTTAATTTCAGTTATATTCTTACAGTTACCAATCAGATAAATTAATCATTACAACGTTAATTTTGTTATTGCCCCTTCATTTAAGTTAAATAAGCCAATCTCCATCCCTGGATTTATTTCCGTCATAACTAAAGGCCAGATCATGCACGGCACACACTACACTAGCTAGCTAGCTTGGAAAAAGGATGGACACATTTGCATTCAGTGGATGGAAGTATTCCTATTATTTTGATTTTGTCATGAAAAAAGATGACATAAACATTGCTGTCAAATGTAAACTATGTGCAGGTACTAAAACTCTTTCCACTACAAAAAGCATCACATCAAATCTCCTAAAACATCTGCTAAGATAGCACAACAACGTCAAGCTTGTGGATGAACATCCCGCCAAAGATGAGATCTCAGAGGATGGCTTGTTTTTTCTTTTTCTTTGCCCATTTCACTTTATTAACTTTATGTATTCCCTTCACTATTCACTTTGTTTATTTGTTGATAAATTATAATGAGTAGAGTAACAACTTCTTTTCTTCTCCCAGTGAGTAATAAGTAATATTACTTTTGAAATGAATAACAAGTAAAGAGGAATATATTACATTTTTTGAGTAACAAGCCCAACACAGCTCAGTTGATACTTTTTATTCAAGAATACATTATTTAGAACTGATACAAATCAAAATGAGACAATCAGGGGAGATGGTATGAGCGATTGCATTAGTTATTGTCTGAAAAATAAATTCCCAGTCGGATGTCAGAGAGGGACATGTCCAGAATATATGTAGGAGAGTGGCTCTGTCCTGATGACATCTCGAACAAGATGGGTCAATATCTTGAAATATTTTGGCTAATCTTGGCTTTGTCCAGTGCGTCTGATCAACAATTTTACATTGGATAATCCCATGTTCCTAAATCCAACCCTAGTTTGTTTGACCATGCCACCTGTGAAGAGTTGCATACATTTAAAAAAGTGATTTCTGTTCAAAGGAGGCGAATGTGCTATCTATATACAGGTCCTGGATAACAGAAGCACCTCTTTTGCCCCATTGTTGAAACAGGTTATCTTGTAGAGAAGGAGGAAATATTGGGTTTGCATGCAGAGGAGTTGCTAGAGGAAGAGAATGCCATACCATACCAATGCCAAACCGTGATGCCGAATGAACTAATGCCAAATCTTAAAACTGTTGTTAACAATGACATTGTTCACAGATTTGTGTGTTGGATTTACCACTGCATGTATGTGTATGTGACAAATAAAGTTCCTTTCCTTCCTTTCCTTCCTTTCCTAAAGTAAGTAATTGAGAGTGCAGTGAATGTGGGGTACAGGACATAGATTCTCTTTGTAGCCAAGGTCTGCCAAGGAATAAGTGTTGGAGTTTTCAAGTTTACCCAGTGTAGAATAGATCAGAGATTTGCTGCCCAGTAATACAGCATAAAGTTGGGTAGGCCCATACCAACCAAAGACTTAGGTGTCTGGAGAATCTCTTTCCGTGTTGCAGGTTCTGTTTATTCCAGATACATTTTTGAATGATACCATCTATTTTATGGAATAATAATTTAGGGATAAAGACAGGAATACATTGAAATAAATAAATAAACTTAGGAAGAACATTCATCTTAACACAGTTTATACGTCCTGCCAGCGATAAGGGGAGTATCAATGACCATCGATGAAAGTCATGAGTCATACAATTAATGAGATGGACAAATTTTTCATTAAACAAATCCTTCAAAGAATTTGTTACACAATTACCTAAATATGTTAATTCATTTTGTACTGCTCTAAAAGGCAACTGGTCAAGAGGGTACTTCCTGGCAGCCGGATTAACTGGCATAAATTCGCTCTTATTCAAGTTTAACGTGTAGCCTGAAATCATACTGAATTGATGGGGGGATCCTAGGGGTATGAATTTGAGAGATCATATGTGATGTTGACCTTTGACGACATTGGTGTGCAAGCAATTTGCTGGGCTTATCGCCTGATTCATAAAATTCTGTTAAGCATTGCTGCAGCCTCAGTGGAAGTTAAGACTTCAAACCCAGCTTTGGCGGAGAGGGCCAGACAAAAAGATTACATTAAAAAGTTATGATTAGTAAAAATGTATTCAGTTGCTATTTATTTTATGATAAGTACAGTAGAGGCTGGCAACTTGGAAATTTGAGGAGCATGGGGTACCTATAGTTTGGGAAAAGACTGTGTGGAGACAACAAAGCTTGTTTCAGAAATTTTAATCATTTTAATCTCAAATGTATTAAAGACATAGTAAAACATTGCACATCTTTTATGTTGCAGTTTCAGGGGAATCATTCAGTGCAAAACAGGCACTCCTCTTGACTGCAGAGGTTGACATATTTTAATTTTCATTTTATTGAGATTAATTCAAGGCAGGCCCATTTGAGTTGAAAATAACTATAAAAGCCCCAGTTTCATCCTACAAAAGTTGAATAGCCAATTGTAATAATGCAATTAAAATTTTAAATGAGGAAAGATTCTAGATGTTGTTGATAGTGGGAATGAACACAAAGTATTGAGGGACAAATTATCACGACTTTCAGGAAGTTCCTGTATTTAAATTGATACGTGCAACATAAAACTCTCTCAGCTCTAATTCTCTGCTATGTTCAACGCCCACACCTGTCTGCAGACGTGCCCGACCTGCTCATCCAGTGACAAGAGTGCGACTTGACTCACCCGTGGATGCGCTACCACTGGCCGCAGTACGTAAGCAGACATTAGATACTATTGCACGAGTCGCACAACACGGAAGCAGACCAGAAAGAGAAAAAAGTGGCGCATGCGCTGGGTGAACAACTTGCGTTTAAATGAATGGGCGGCCATTTCCCCGATTGTCCTCCAGATCGTCTAGAAAACCTCCTTGACGTAGGGGCGGTAATGCGCCTGAAAGCGAGATGCCAACCGCCATTAAACAAGTCGAAGAAGAAGAAAGAGGGCCAAAACGCATACGTAGTGTCCTTGTCTCTGGGTGTCTATAGAGGTTGACAGTTTTTGCAATGAACGGCTGATCTGAAGGTTAAATACTGTGTCATTCTAGAGGAACAACGACTAAGTGAAGACCATGCTGCGGGCCTGTCTGAGAGGAGCTAATAATACAGCCCGGGTAAGATCTGTGGTAGACCACAGCTAGTTTACTACCATTACCATGTTAGCATTATCCTTAAAGCCATAGCTGTTGTCATTCAGTGACCCACAGCCTGGCTCAAGGCCTGCGCGGATTAAAAATGTTGTTAAATACAATTTTAAAACCATTTCCGCATTTAACACGAGACTTTATAATTAGTTTAGGGGAAGTTATATAAACGGCGCAAACAGGCCGTTTATATAACTTGTTTCAAAGAAAGAATAATGTAAACTGCAAAATATTAGCGTCCATTGATATCTGGCCCCGACACCTCAGTTGGTAGAGCATGAGACTCTCAGTCTCAGGGTCGTGGGTTCAATCCCCACGTAGTGTGAAACTGTAACTTGTAAGTCGCTTTGGATAAAAGCGTCTGCTAAATGACTGTAATGTAATGTAATCTAACGTACGCAACTTTACCCATAGTTCAAGTTCGTATTGGTAATAGGCGTTCCTTGACTGATTGACATCGGCAATAAAAAGCAAGGGAATAAGGATGTATACGTATATGAATCAATCGTCATAGTAGAGAGGTCGGACTTTTCATTTCAATAAAATCTGTCTCCTGGATTCAGTTCAATGTGTGCAATGACACACACACATACAATAGTTACGGATGCGTATAGTTAACCTAATTTAAATGTTAATGTAAATTTGAAAATTAAAACAAAATCCCACAATAGCATTTTCATTTTCCACTTTTGCATGCATTACAATATTAAAATGTTAATGTTAAAGCCATTTGACATTTTGTAGTCATGACCCGCTTTATGGTTAACAAAATTCAAATGTCAATTCATATCTTTGACATTTGAATATTGTTAACCACAAAGCGGGACATGTCGTTGAAAATGCAATGTCAAATGGCTTTTTCATTAACATTTTCAAATTGTCATAGATTTCCCAGCATGAAAATGCAAACACAATAGGATTATTAAATTTTTATTTAATTACTCAAATGTTACACAAATATATGAAAAGATAGGTTGTAATAATAGTAATAATCTTTCTGACCACTAGGGTAAAATGGGTAATGTACCCACAATAAAATGCTTACTGCTCTTAAACCCTTTTGACTACATGCATAGTCATGGTCTCTCTTGAAACGTAAGACCTTGTTGTTTGTTCTCCAGGTGTCAGAATTACTATACATATTATTGAAGCAGAGTTACAGAAGCTCAAACACAGGAGAAATTGAAGACTTAGACTTATATCCTTAAACAATCTTATTTTAGTGTAAATATCTCCCTGTGGTTGTCATGTATGAACCCGGACATTCAATTGATATCTAGCCATAGGTCTAACCTAATACTGCGTGAAAGTGTATAATAATGGCACTGAAAATGAGCATTTGCACTCTCCATAAGGACACTAGGTTGTCAAATGATGTAATTGGACTTTAGAGTTGTACAAGACCATATTGTTTTGTATATTTCAATACAAGAACACCAAATACTTGTAAAAAAAAAGAAGCTGTTATCCATTTTAGATTGTGTTTCTTTTCACCTCACCTCACCTCCCAACATCCTGAGCTACTAGCTAAAGTTGTTTACCTCTGTTCCACCAGATCTGCAAAGTCAGCCCTTTCATGGAACTATAACACACTATACATTGTTGAAATCGCCATTTCATTGTCAGTCATCAATAAACTTGGCTCCCTTTAGCGGGCTTTGTACTGGATCGAAGCTACATAGACCATGTTTATTCGTTGTCAGCTTCAGTGGCACAAGTTGGATGTACTGAGCGACTGTTTGGCAAATACTGATCAGAGAATCATGGGGCTGGTCTCATTCTCTTCCAAAGATCATATTCAACACAAAGAGACCACCCATATGTAAAGACTACTTACAAGCCACAGGCAAGAGAGAAACGCTGGAGTTCTGGAAAAAATATTGGTCAGAAATTATTGGACAAGGATGTTTATCGTCATTTTTTTCCAACGTTGAATGACTACAAACTCATACTGGTTAGCTCCATGGACCCCTGTCGTCATTTTGAAACCAATTTCACCTTGATTCGTTTTGTCAGACTGCTAGGATAAACAAAATGTAAGGAGTCACCATTGTGAGTTTGGCTGTTTTGTCAGGTGCTGTATTGCATGGTCAGTTTGATTTTAAAATTTCACTGTACAAACACTCTGCAAAACGTGATGAAGGTGAAAAAAGCAGTTGGTGTCCCAGGGCTGACCCAGTGCTTCTTAAGTAGTTAAAGATAGTGAAGTAAAATTTCTTCATATGTCATGTGGTTACAGCAATGGATGTCCTGTCACGCTTTTAATCACTCTGGACGTCTGGGTCCAGAGTAATGCTGGTTTTCTATTCTGCCAGGTAGTTTCTATTCTAGCTGTCTCATGAGTGACTGATTTAGACCTGGGACACCAGATGAATGAAATTAACTGCCTGGTAAGATAGAAAAGCAGCAGCACTCCGGACCCTGAGGACCGTATTGGAGGACCACTGACCTCTAGACAGTGAGTGAGACTACATACTGTAGTGTTGACAATCGATGAGCTAAGATGGCACACATTATACATCAGATGAATTGGTAAGTTTCAGTGTAGCTAGCGGTGGTCATTTCAAGTCATGGAATTAGCCAGTTAAGAGTTATTTTGCTCATAACAAAGTTAGGTGAACTCGTTTGAAAACAGGTAGTACAGATTCATATGAATTTTAATTCTATAATATTGATGAGTTCAAATGATACATTTCTGTGCCATCTTTTGTCAGCTTTGGTGGTCTATTGTGTTGAAAGTTGTAGTCTAGGGCAGCGAGCAGAACTCTTGCTTCGTAGACTGGCAGTGTGAAAGAGCGTTTGCTGGCATACATCAGGATGTGGTTATGGAATACCTCAAGGTCATCTATGGAAGCCCATAGGGGACTTTATTAAAATGATAATGTAAACTTGAAAATGTAAATGTAATTCCACATTAGCATTATAATTCTCCACATATGTATGTGTTATTTGAGTAAAAATGAAAATGCAATAATCCAATTTGCATTTTCATTTTCACATACTGGTATGGGCGTTCTATGACCATATTAAAATGAAAATGGAAAAGCTGTTTGACATTTCATTTTCAAAGTCATCCCCCACTGTACAGTGGACAATATTCCAATGTTAATTCAAATTTGAAAATTAAAATGCAATATAAACAATGTAACCTGATTTTCCCTTTACGCAAGCAATATTTAAGTCACAATTCAAATTAAAATGCAATTTTCTAACAATTTGAAAATGAAAACGGCATTTGACATTTCATTTTCAAAGACTTAACCTGCTGTACTGTGGACAATATTCAAATGCAATAAGCGAAACAGCGCCCCCAGTCTATTGCATTTACATTTACATGTCACCACGCTCTTTTGGTGTCAAAATGAAAATGCAATCTGTCAGTCCTCTCATCAAGGCGGGTCTTCAGTTAGGACGTCAATCATTCCCTTTACGCGGGACACCATAGCCTACCAAAGGCACAAAGGTAGCCAGCGATGCTATTGTTATTAGCGTGCGGCAGCACGACATAGACAGAATAATGGAACTGGATAAACATGCTAGCTAGAGCTTCAGATTTGCACTTGCAGAGTAGTCAAAAACATGGTAAAACAAAAAGGCTGTCCCATTGTATTAGTAATCCTGGTCAGATATCAAGTGGGATTGATAAACAAATTACAATGCTAACATTAGCTGCTATTCGGGGCCTGCTCCCTCATTCTTAGCATGAGCTTGGCCCATTAAAATGAGTAATTACCCATTCATAGTAACTTACACACCATTTGTGCAGTTATTCCAACAGTTAGCTACACATAGAAACAGCCAGAAAAGTTATGTGCTGGTAAGGAACAAAGCTAAAGCTAATTGCGCATGCTAGCTAAGTTAACTCTACATCCAAATGAATGTGAAATATTAAGCCTAACGTTATACAAGGCAAGGCAACTTTTATTTATATAGCACATTCATACACAAAAGAGGTGAAATGTGCTTCGCATAAAAATACGTTAAAAGACATTTGCAAATACAGTACAACAGGATTCAAGAAAGAAATGCTTCACACTTAAGGACTCAAACCCTAATGAGTGAGACAAAATACTCATGAGGCACTGCTCATGTAACTGGTGGGACTCTAACTCACTCAGCTTATGCAACTCTAACCCACCCAATGTGCTTCACACAAAAAACATTTGCAAATACAATAAAACAGGTTTAGACAGATGGTTTAAAAGCACCAGGCTAAAAGCAATACATTAATAGGGGTGGTGAAGTGTTAAGTCACACTGAACTAGAATGTCTTGAGCCTACTTTTAAAAAAGGTGAGAGTCGGGGCACGTCTCAGGTCATCTGCTAGCCAGACTTGGTTTTCATCTTGGGGACAACAAGCAGACCTGTCCCAGATGACCTGAGAGGTCTGGATGGCTTATATCCTAAAAGCAAGTCATAGATGCACTGTGCTAAGCCATTTTTTGCTTTATAGACAAGCAGTGGGAATTTAAAATAAATTCTGTGACACAATGGAAGCCAGTGCAGTGCTTAAGATCTGGTGTAATGTGATTTGCTTTCTTAGTCTTTGTCAGAACTCTGGCAGTAGCATTCTGAATAAGCTGTAGCTGCCTCAGTGATTATTTTTGGTGGGGGGACTGGAAAAATACAATTGCAGTAGCCTACTGGTAATAAAAGCATCTATCAGTTTTCTAAGTCAGGTTTAGACAACAGATCAATTCCCACATAACACCAACTGGTGATCTGTCTTACTTCAGTATACACTAATGTGCCAGCTATTGCTAATCAGGTCTCTCCTTTCGTCTTTGTCTACCTGTCTCTCTCTAGAAGTCCTTGTGTGGCAGAACCCTCAACACCAGTCTACAGCCCTGTCGGCACTACACAGCAGGAGAGACTGGGTAACGCACACACACACATTGCTTGATGCCCCAATCTATAATTTCAGGAAGTTGCCTGTTGTTAAAACATTGGCTGTATTTCCATGCCAGAGCAACCTGGCTTACTGGTCATAGTGGTTAAGGTGTTACTCAGGCTGCGTCCACATTAAGCTGTTTAAATTTGAAAATGGCGTTTGTGTGTCGAGTTTTTCGAAAATCTCGCCGTCCACACTAAACCACCAAAAACACATACTTTCTTCCATGGGCATGCGCAGACCACTCGGGCCGGCCGCTTACGCCTGGATCAAGCATCATTGTTTTCAAAAGTCTCCGTTTCCTCACTACAACACTTTCGTCACTACAACACTTTCGTCACTACAACACTTTCCACACTACAACGCCATCCACACTACAACGCAAGGTCTGTGCTATGGGTTCTGGGTTCAAAACCAGGTTAGTTGAATAACCAGGTTAAGAATATAATTCTCTGTGCATGGGAACGAAGCCAATGTCATTTTTTTTTTTATTGGATTCATGCAGCGGCAAAATTAGACAATTCAACTTTCCAATAAAATATAAATTGACTTGATGTGTTCTCTCTGACTGCTGCACATTCCAGCCAACCCTCTTGTGATAGTCCTTAAATTTGTACATACACATTTTCAAGTCACATTCATATCTGTCCTCTGGCCTGCTGTCTTTTCCAATGCTTTCTCCATTCTTCCACAGTGGTTCTACTAAGGTGGTTGCGGTAGGCTTGGTGACGTTAGGCAGTGGTGTTGGAGGTACGATACTCTATGCTAAATGGGACCCGAAGTTCAGGATGGTGGTGGAGAAGAATGTCCCGTACTCCAATTGGCTGTTGGGTCTGGCCCTGGGGCCCAATCCCTACAACGCTGCTACCCCCCCCAAGAAACAGGTCAGGATTTATAGCAGAATCTCTGGACTCTCTTGTATTGCAGCTAGTTGGAATCCCTTCTAGAAAGCATTTAGTTTTCATTGACCTGATGATAATGAAAAACAATATTATTCACCCATATGATCCCACAAGGCAAGCTTGCAACTAGCACTAGCTAGTTTTCACTTGTTTACACATTGGAGAATTTTAGATCTGTCTACCATTCTCAAAAATCAATCAATGAAAATTAAATCAATTCATTCTCATTTTTGTGACATGGTCTAAATTTGCATTGTTTGATGGAAGTAATGCATTTGATCTATAATTGTAAGTTTAATACTCAATCTTTATTTTGTGTTTTTATTTATTTTTTTTAATATCCTTTATTGTGTAAGTGCAATCTCATACATATCTGTTCATTTTCCATACACAAACACATTTTTCCTCTTTCTTTTCCCTTTGGTACATTCAATCGGACATACTCTCACAATGTAAATAAAACATGGCAGTCTAATTTGAGAACTCTTTCCCCACTCCCCAACCCCACATTGATGACTGCTTAATGTTACACCCATATCAGAATGAGAGAGAGTAAGATCTAAAAAAGGATCAAATAAAAAGGGCCAAATGATAAATAGACAGGTCTCATTTATTTATAACGAGTCCATTTTTCCAAAAAGGTAATGTATTTTAATTGAAGCTTAGCTGTTAAAGACTCCATATAATATACACTTCTCACCCTTTCTCTCAATTGATTTCAGCCAGGATATTGTGATATTTTTTGGGCAATCAAAAGGAGGACTTTTGACACTCCTCTGGCACTGTACCTAATATAAAATAGGCTGGATGTAAAGATAAATCCATTCCCAAAATCAATTTAATCTCCTCCTGAATTCCTTTCCAGTAGTCTGATGATTTTGGACGATCTCAGAAGATGTGTGTGTGTGTTCTCCCACCAAACCACATTCTCTCTAATACAATTCGGAGTTGCTATATTCTGAAAGAACAAGAGGTGTTTTGAAAAACCTCATTTTGACTTCCCAGTTAAACTCTCCATGTTGGACTGTTGGTGAGTTTGTGGCCCTCCCTACAGACTCTCTCTTTCATGTGTCATTTGGGATGATAACATTCATCTCCAATTCCCATTTCTCTTTGATTTCTAGGGTATCACTTGTTGATGACCTTTGTAGCCCTTTGTAAATATGTGCTTTACACCACTCCAGCCGAAGCTTGGCATTGCGCATGGTGATGTGAGGCTTGCGTGCAGCTGCTCAGCCATGGAAACCCATTTCATGAAGCTCCCAACGCACAGTTCTTGTGCTGATGTTGCTTCCAGAGGCAGTTTGGAACTCTGTTGTGAGTGCTGCAACAGATGAGTGGCGATTTTTATGCGCTACGTGCTTCAGCACTCATTGGCCCCGCTGTGTGAGATTGCGTGGTTTACCACTTTGTGGCTGAGCTGTTGTTGTTCCTAGGCGCTTCCACTTCACAATAATAGAATTCATAGTTGACCGGGGCACATCTAGTAGGGCAGAAATTTCAAATATTTATCCCGTATTGAATTAATAGTCAGTACAATAGTTGCATGATCACTTAAGGTTATTGGCTCAATATGGCAATCCACTAGCTTATACATATGTTGCTTAGAAACACACAAAAAATCAATACGAGAGTAGCTCCCATGTACACTTGAGAAGAAACTGAAATCTTTACTCCTTGGGTTTCTGTATCTCCATGGATCAGCAAGTCCCAGTTCCATAATCAAACTGTTGAATGCTTTGGACTTTTTGGACTGGAGCCCCTGGTCTGAAGGTAACCTGTTCATTTTCCTGTCAAATACACAATTTTTGGCGATTAAATTTGCCATGTCTTTAAAGAAGACCGGATCACGTTCATTTGGAGTACAGATATTCAGAATGGAGATGTCTACGCTGTCCACTGAACCTACCACCTTGACATGTCTTTCCATTCCATTATCTGAGGAAAAATTAGAAAATGATTAGAAAATTAGAAAATGAAAAACAGTGCTCCATTCCCATTATAAATTGAGTTACCAAATAAATGTACCTGTTCTGTCTTAATAGTTCCACATTAGACAGCAAGAATAATCAGATCACACAAGAAAACACCTGTAAACAAAAAAAGATAATAAAACACAAACAAACTTCCAAAAACCCAGCTGGTTACATGATGCTACCAGCTTCTGTTGTAAGAATGTGGAGAGGAGTGACGAGTTCTCTCCGGGGTAAATACACTCAAGCGCAACTGACCAACAACTAACCTGTTGTTGAATTAAAGGCTCAGGTCCTTCAACATATGCAGCATATGTTCTACCAGTCGGTTGTGGCCAGTGTCATCTTCTTCTATCTATCTATCTATCTATCTATCTAGATCTTTCTGCATATTTTATACATTTTTTTATTATAGCGAATACAAGTCAATGTCAAACCCTCAAGACAATTATAACACATGTAACTCTAAAGAACAAGCAGCAGCACCAAATCAACATTGTCAGTCTCAGGCAATAACAATGCACAAAATATTCATTAGATTGAACTATAAAACCAGCCTATCAGTGAATAGAGTTCCAAATAGGCTTACAGTGACTCATAGCAAGGCTACTTTGCCAGGCCTAACTGGCCATGATAGTAACATTCCAGCCGAATGCATTAGTCATAAGCCTGTAATTTTCAGTACTTAAACTTTAGCTGTACAATGTATCATTTTATTATCCTTGTGATATGAACTTGCGTGAAAGTGAAGCTTAAAATTCTACAATTTGCTCCAAACTCGCAGTGTTACTAACAGTAAACAGTAAACCTCCAGGTGCTTCCCCCTCATTTATTTGTAGACATTTTTCCCTCTTGACTGAATTGCATGTAGCCTCTCATTTGATTCTGATTGGCATGCCACATTTGGTGCTCCAAAATATATTCAGGCCTTTATATGGAGCTGATTGTGAAAGCTTATTATGCACAAAACTAGACTCAGACACTTCAGCAACCATTTTAAGTGAGGCTTTTGTTGCTGCATAGTTGGAGTTGTCCCAGCCCCCCTCTATGATGGTAGGAGAGTCCAAGTCCTCAAAGACCAAAACTGAAAAGAAGAAAAAGATGGAGGAGCCAGAAGAGAGTCCCGCCCCTGAGACAAGCTCTGCCCCAATCCAGAGAGCACAGAGCATAGAAGGTGAGACTATGGTTTGTTCTTTTGTCTTTTTGTATTAGTACTGGATATTTTCTTAGACGTTTGGTCATTGCTGTCAATATTAGGGTTCAACTGATTTTTGAAGGCTGATACTGATTTCTGTATTGAAGTTAATATTTTGTGCTGATGTTCAATATGTTTAAAATTAACTGTTTTTGTGCCAATTCAATCAAATTCAATCAAAATGTCCCGTTAGGATCAATTCAGGTTAAGGATCTCCCTGAGACGAACAGTGTAGTATTCATTTATTCTACAATAATTTTCTAATCAATCAAATTGCATCACATCCATCATAATGGAGGTCCTGAGCAAGATCCCATGAACAATATTGATAGAGTTGTATAACCCTAGTCAACATACTGTGGATTCCCTAAAGTGGAGTTCTAGTGTTCTAGTCTAATTCTAGTGTTGGTATTTAATGTCATAACATTAAATATCAACACTAGAATTATAGTAAATAAACAGTAAAAACAACAGATACTATGTTTGAAACTAACAGTAGAGGGACAGTAGAATCTCAGCCTCTATGAACTCCACTTAAGGGAATCCACAGTGTGTTGACTAGGGTTAGACCAATCTATCAATATTGTCCTTTTATTGAAATGGGATCTTGTTCAGTACCTCTATTATGATGGATGTGATGCAATTTGATTGATTTTATATATATGTATAGGACAAATCTAAATGTTTCTAAACGAAAGGCTTGCTGATAATTCCTGATGGATAACTCAAAGACGGAACTTGGGTAGTGCAGTGGTAAAGACAAGATAGGCAAAGCACAAGCTTAGCTTCATGTAGCCAACTTGAGCTACAAAATGCCCAAAAATTGTGCCATTTGAGGTTTCAGTCATTTACGCAAGCAATGAATTGGGGTTTTTCGTTGACCTGCTGAAAAGAGAAAAGTGCCTAGGTAGGGAAAGGACTGGAAACGAACAGAGTGTTTCTCTACAGGTAACATTATAGCCATAGCTGCCATACATATCAGCTAGTCATTCCACATAAAGTATTAACATTTCTCTCACAAAATTAATGCAGAACACACCCTGCAGTGGCTCAGAATAGCAACTTAGCATGACAAAAAAAAATCTGTAAACGATATATTCAAATGTACCGTTATTAATAATAGACCTCTGTCAAGACAAGTAAGCTGCAATCCTGTCGCCTACGTAGCAAGCTGGGTTGTCCACTGCCACAAGTGAAGCTTGCAAATAACTACACAATACACTCAACAAGATGAATCAGTTCTCAGTTGATCAACATCTGTTAAAGTTCCCTAGATTTATCAATGGATAGCAAGATTACCAGATTGCTATCTAATTCATTCTACCGTAAGAGGTAGCTGGTCAGGTAGGCTATGAAGGAAAGTTGGCTAACCCCTACATAGCTGGCCACAGCTCAGCTGCACATTGTCAGTAATGTTGTTAGATTAAACCAGTTGCACAGAAGCATAATCACAAATCACTGGCTAACTTTCAGTTATCATTGTGTTATATTATGGAGTAAATGGCTCTCTTGATCTCATGCCTTGGTCTTGAAGTGGATGTCGACAGAGATTACACAATCACTTCGGCTTCTGTGGCATTATCCACCTGGAAGTACAGTATTTTAGAAATTATTGTTGTGTTGTCAGGCAAATTTATCCTATAGTTTTTTCCAGGTGATCATGATTCTGCTGTGGTTGTTGTTAGCCTCTAAACTGCATTCTGTTGTTGTTGAACTGATACATTTTACTGTTAATTAGGTGTTAGTTCTTAATGTACATTCTCTTGTTTTCACTGCAGCCCCAGAGGTCTTTCAGGGTAAGACTCTATTGTGTCTAGGTTTACCGTACAATTCTAGATTCTACTCCTTTAATAGATCAGCCTAGTGTAGTCTCTATTATACAAAGTTTGTAGCCTAGAATACACTACTATCTCAGTGTATTCTGCTCCTTTACAACCATGTCTGCCAACACAGTATAGGGGTGCACTGATACCAAACACTGGTATGGTCGACTTAAATTAAGTGCCAAGAACATATCACAAAGTAAAACCACTTTTAAACGCCTTTTGAAATTGACTTGCTCGACTTAATGGTCAGCAATAGTTAAATGTTTCCTTTTAGTCAAATTTCATTTCATTTAATTTCAACATAATGAAAGTCAAATGCAACGCCAAATGCGATTGCATTAACATTTTCATGGTCAGTAATGTCTCAGCATAACTGGAACGTACTGAACATGTAATTTTGGCAACTGCCTGCAGGGCTAGTGCAGGTAATGGTGGATTCAGTGGCTCATGTTGAAAGAAGTCTTATTTACTGGTCATACGCTCCTGACCAGTGGCGTCGCCTGGGCTTTTGGGGCTAAAGTCCCAAATATTTTTTTTCTCGCCCAGAAACTTATAACAGAGATCTGTTATGGTTAAGTCTCCTCCCCACCCTTTTTTCCCCCAAGCACGCTGCCACTGCTTTTCCCAGTGCCAACCAGTATAACTGCTGTTGTCCCTTCCCCACATCCTGATTGAGTGGCAGGAGTTTTTGACACATAGTTATGAGAGACAGACATAAAGCAAAAATGGATACATGCAGGTTTTTCTTTTGTAAAAGCCGTAACTGTGACATGGAGGATGCAGCAGCAGCACTCTCTGCACACTCTAGGGAGCCTCAGCAAGTTCAGCTGAGCTAGCTAAACCAGGTTTGTGATAGGGACAGGGTTAGCAGGACAGCTAGCTAAGGACTAGTTTATAGATAATCAAAGAAACTCTTACTACTTCTATATTACCAGGACACGAGAGGAGATGAGACGTGGAGAGGAGAAGAAAGGATTGGAGCTAGTAGATGACTAGAGTTTAGGGAAGAAAAGAGACTGAGACAATTTGTCTGTGAGGAGAAGGGTAATAGACAAATCTGATAAAATAGATAACTCTTAAGGAGTATTCCTGTTTTGGCCCTGCAGGATTAATTGTACTTTGTTTTCTAAATTTAACTTAGTCAGCAAAAGTAATTGACAGAATGAAGACTACTATTTTGCAAAGTTTATTCAAGAATGACATCATTATGGGGAGACAACCAAGTTGACAAATTGTATGTCCCTTCCTTTGAAATGACTTAAGGCTTCAGTCACTGTGGTGTGGGCATATATATTATTTGACACATAATTTTTTCATTCTCATTTGCCAGCAGTATTTTCTTGCAATTGCACCATTGTGGTATGTTTTTGGCTCATTTACAAGTAAGACTTCCAAATCAACGATAATATTGTCAGTCAAGTGTAGAATTTGTGTGTAGAAAAAAAAAAAAATGCATGAAATTGGTCCATGTTAGACTCAGTGGAACAAGTGAAAATGAGAAGTCTACAGTGCATTCAGAAAGTATTCAGACCCCTTCACTTTTTTCACATTTTGTTATGTTGCAGCCTTATGCTAAAATTGTTTAAATTCATTTTTTCCCCTCATCAATCTACACTCAATACCCCATAATGACAAAGAGACAACAGAATTTTAGAAATTTTTGCAAATTTATTAAAAAGGAAAAACTGAAATATCACATTGACATAAGTATTCAGACCCTTTACTCAGTACTTAGTTGTAGCACCTTTGGCAGCGATTACATCCTCGAGTCTTCTTGGGTATGACGCGACAAGCTTTGTACACCTGGATTTGGGGATTTTCTGCCAGTCTTCTCTGCAGATCCTCTCAAGCTCTGTCAGGTTGGATGGGGACTGTCGGTAGACAGCCATTTTCAGGTCTCTCCAGAGATGTTCAAGTCAGGGCTCTGGCTGGGCCACTCAAGGACATTCACAGAGTTGTCCCTAAGCCACTCCTGCGTTGTCTTGGCTGTGTA
>OOFE01011732.1:123137-135552 GCA_900323365.1 Monocentris japonica | reverse complement strand
TGAGGCCGTAGACATTTTCAGATTACCTCATCATATGTTTGCTTCTATAATTAGACAAAATTGACACTAAGAGCACACTGCAGGTCAACCATTTAAAATGGACCCCAGCCAAGTTGGCTTGTCTCTGACATTCTCAATATACTGTAGTCCCTATTGTATGCTCCTCATGATGGTCTAGGTGCAGTGATGCAATAAGGAGGAGTGAAGGTTTTCCAAAAGACCAAACTGTATGTTCAGTTCTTGTTTGGTCAAGCATATAGTAGAAGGAAGATACCCTACCAAGAGCAGCAATACCATTGAAAAGAATCATAAAAAAATGACATGTTTGGTTGCCTGATTGTGGCATTCAGGCAACCTTCCACTTCAATGTTTATTTGGCTCTTCTCTGCCCACAACTTAATTAATAGCTGTGACGCATTGCTTGCTAAAGCCGATTAGATGTCAACTGATATATGACAACAGGGAAGAGAGAAGCATTATGAAAGCAGCTCACATCCTGGCTCCTTGGGCGTTGTTTCACTTTTTGGGGAGGTGTTGATATATAGTCTTATGGATTAGGTAACCATGGTTACATAAAGATGTCTGAGCCACTCTCAAGCTTGATACACACATGGTGAGAACATAGTCACTACTGCCCTGCTCAATACTGTCTGCTCCCTGTGTCAAAGCATATACAGTCGTGCTTGAAAGTCTGAACCCTACAGGAGGTGGTCATTATTTCATATATTACAAAGGAATAATCTCAAAATCCTTATCTAAACCTCAAACCTTCATGAAGATATCCCAAATAAAGAACATTCACAAAGAAATATGATCTACTTTCACTGTTAATTTAACAAAACTGGTTTATTTAACAAAAAGTCAGACATCCCTGTGTGCAAAAAGATGTGAACCCCTTCAGTCAATAACATGTGGCTCCTCCTTTAACAGTGATGACTTTGATCTGATCAGTCTCTGGCATCTTTCTTGAGGGATTTCCTCCCACTCCTCCTTACACAAAATGGAAATGAACAAGTATAGATCCTTTATTTTAGTTAACCCAATAAGCATCTATCAAAAGCATATTAGTTTGTGATTAATTCAACTTAATTAACAGCAGGATGAAACACAGTAATAAAGTCTTTGACCACACAGACTTCTCCAAGTCTGTATGTCAATGTTCAAATTATTCTTGCATGCTGTTATTAGTGACAGTGGCAAGTTGATTTGTGACTCTAGCAGCCGCAATAGATCAATGGAATCTCCATCAGCGTCTGCCCCTTGTTTAGCATTCTACAACAGAAATGTTAGAAACTATAACCACGCTTCCCCATTTTAAAACTATTTTCATTCCAGCTGCAGAAATTGCTTCATAAATAATACATCAACTTTTAGTTATTTATTCATTACAACTGCTAGCATCTTTACAGATACAGACGTTTTATGCAGTCCTCGGTTTCAGTTTCTTTTTCTAATCCCATTGCTCTATGACTCCCTCACTTTGGCATCGCTTATTTTTTCCTGTTACCCGTTGATTTGTCTATTTCACTTTAGAGATCAAGCTTGCATTCTGATGAATGTTGCATGTTGTTTTTCTTGCCACTAAGGGAGCATCCCATTATTGGATTTCTGACTAGTTTATTACACCACTAATAAACATATTAATAAGACCTAAAAAATATGGGAAAAAAATGTGTCTTGTTTTGGAGGCAGCATGGGGCTATTACAAAGTTAGACTGTATATGTTCCAAAATGGAAAAAAAAAAAAATTGCCGTGAAAATGTGTATTTCATCTCCATAAACTTATCCCCAAAGGCCTACTTAACTTGGAGACAAGGTACTACATGTTTGCTTTGATAGTTCTAGCCCCTTAGAATTAGTGGCCACCCAAATTCACACCCACTTCTGCCATAATACAAGGATAGTCTTGGTATTTTTAGACAGCTGAAGGCATTAAGTTCCTTACGATGCAATCCTTTTGATTAGGGCAAGCATCAAAATTTATTGTGTTGTTGACAAATTAAGTCAATTGAAAATGAAAGAGGTTTGATGATGAAAAGGTTTGTTGGTTAGTTAGTTGGCTGCCTAGCTAGATTCTTTAAACGCATGCCCCTTATACAAAAGCATGTGAATGCTAAAAACATGAAGGACAATGACACAAGAATGTTGTTAACATTTTAACATTAACAACCTTTACAGTTGTTGCTGTAATACATAAGAGGCACTACGATGACGTCAACAGTGGCAGCTATTCCTAAACATAACAGACAATCCATTAATAATAGAATTTCTAACTGGCATCATGCTAACAATGGCTGTCACCTGCTAGATGTGTTCCTGTACAGCTCAATGGCACATGGCACTAACACTAAGCACTCTCACACATAAGCTCCACATTTTGACATATCAATTCATTTTGACATGGACTGGTAGAGAGAATCATGCAACACTTTTTCAGTTGAGAGAATTCTAACAATCTAAATGAAAAGGAGTCCTTCAAATGAACTCACCAAATGTCATTCCCCAACTGTGAGCAGCAATGCCACTTATTTTTAAGTTAAAGTCACACTTACAATATTGCTTTCATACTAACTACAATGATGAAACTAGTATAATATGAAAGGCCCACATTGCAACCCAATCCTGGAGGTTTGCATTTTACAACATCCGTCGAACCAGACCCTTCCTCAGCAGGGATTCTGCCCACCTCCTTGTTCAAGCTTTAATTATCTCCCTCCTGGACTACTTCAACTGCCTCCTAACCAGCCTCCTGAGATACTCTCTTCGACCCCTACAACTTATCCTGCAGCTCACTTTGTCTTCACCCTCCCCAAATTATTGAACGTCTCTCCCCTCCAGCACTCCACCTCCACAAATTCAAAACCCTGGTGCTGGCATGCAAGGCTGCTAAGGGAGCTGCACCCAGATACTTCCAGGCCATGGTCCAGACCATGCTTTGCTTTCTGCCAGTAATGCTCTCTTACTGCAGCTCTCCTCTCCTTTCGCCAGCCTGGGCATTGCTCTACCCAGACGGGACTTTTCTCCCTCCTGGCTCCCCAGTGGTGGAATGTCACTCCAGTCGGAACAGCAGAGTTACTCTCCTCTCCATCTACCATCGCAAGCTGAAAACTGATCTCTTCAAGAAGAATCTTACATCACTCTCTCCCCACTAAATCATATCCCCTCTCCCACATCGTCCTGCTCTCCTCGCTCTAATTTGCTCTCATCAAAAGAATGCTGTCTACCCCCTCGGCCGTTTTTACTTCTTTTACTGGAACTTTTCTCACGGGACTATTATCCAGGCATATGGTTTCTATTACAAGCAACTATTGGTTGCTTGTAATGTTGATTATCTAGGAAATGAAGCTTTTTTTTTTACTGTTGGACTCACTTTATGTTGCTCTCAATACAAGGTTCAAAGCATAAATGTTTAAAATGTAAGGTAAATGTAAATATTATTTATTTTCAGAAGTAATTTCCAGTTTTCCAGCAAAAGCATGAATTTCACCAGTAACTATTACTGATGATTATTGGTGCAGCTAATGCTTGAAGGTGACTATCGATGAATTCATGTTGCGGTATGCCTCTTTAAAAAATGTCAATGCTCTTCCAAAGAGAAATATTTCTCTAAATCCAAAGCATTGTTACTGCATTTACCCTCTTTGACTGCCAGGCAGAGTAAATATTGTATTTTGACAAATTTCTAATTCTCCTCTTTACAATAGCAAGCTGTTATTGCAGCAAAATTTTGCTGCTACAAGCAATTATGGCTACAGGGCTCCACAAGCTGGGCTTAGTGAACTATTGTTAGAAGCATCAATCCCTTCAAGAATATGAGATTTAATGCATGAGAGGTGAGACTTTGCATTCCACTCTACAGCAATGAGGCTTTGTCCAATGTATTTGTTTGGGGCTAAGGTATTGTATTTGCTGGCATGACAATTTATTCCTGGTCGACTTCATTTAAATTGTCCCAAAGATAACATGCTTAACCACACAATGCTGTATTGCATTTTGTCATACATTTGCAGCTATGAGTTTTCTTTTTTGAGAAATACATGCATTTCAGAGAAACAAAGCTTCAACTTTGCTCCCATTTTTATTTTTATTTAGCCATTGTTGCATTGGAAAACATTCAGAATTTCTGGAACCATGCAGAGTGAAGAGTGCCCAAAATAAACGTCCATATTTAAGGCTTCAATAGATGACTGGAAATGGCCCTCTCAGCACTCTGCATCCACAGGATTCTTGTAATAAATTCTGGTATGCATTTTCAAAAACACAGCAAAATCCTGCTAGGACCATGTCAGCATCCATGTCAGTGTGGAAGCATTTACCTTGACCATACAGTGCACGGTAGCATTCAAATGCATCCTTTAAGAAACTCTTCAATCAGTTATGACTATATATAATATGATTGTTGAAATGATAGTACTAGGCAGAAGGAATTCCTACCATCACCTTAAGTCCCTTATATCCCCTTGAACCATGTCAGAACAGACTCTACCTCCAGTTTCCATCCTGGGGGAAAGCCAATAGCTTGGGCTCATCAGCAGGCAGGACCAGGCCGGTAGAAGCTGGGCCTCCAGTAGCCCTGCTGTCATGGACCACTTGGTGAGGTACAAGGAAAGACTGCAGAAAGGCTCAGTGTCTATTATACATGGCAACATTTCCAGGGTTAGTAAGTGTTGATTCTTCAGTGACAATTATCTAGAGATGACAAGTGTTGATTGGAGAGTTGTTTGTCCACTCACAGAGTTGCTATCGCTCTGGGGCGGCTGTTCAGAACTATCAAAAGTGTTAAATTAACTGACGGGTGTGGACTTTTATGAATACTGGCATAGTGTTGGTTAAATTATAGTGTTAAGTTAAATTAACACTGATTATTTTGCTGTGTGCTGATATTATTCTTGGATATGTCTTGAAGCCTAAATCTGTCAGTGCATCATGACACCCTCTGTTACTGTCGCCCCACCAGTGGCTTTCGTCCCTTAGCACTGAGTGATTTATGGCATGGAGTATTTTTTCCTCACCTTTTCATATGGGGACTGACAGTATGCAACAGCTACACAAACATGAATTTCGAGGCTGTAAAATGATTTGTTCAAATATTAAAAACTGTATTTGCAGTTTTGGGCCAATTAGTACCTCCAATTATCCTTTTCAGTAACTTCTTCATTGAGGAATGTCACGCACGCAGACAAGTGTTTTACCAATATAATGAAATATGTTTTCTCACCACATTCTCACATGCGTGGCAAAGCTCTGAGTTAGCAAATGGATGTAACCTTCGCAGCTTCTCAGTTTATACTCACCAAAGCTACACGAGACCATGAAAGCATGATTTGCATTCCCTAATCTGCAATCTTAGTGACTATTTAAGCCCTGAAGCAATGAGTACGCCTTGCATTTATGTTGTTACTGTCATTTTACAACGAATGCCAATCTGCTCAAAAAGAGGCAGTTTTACAACCACCTATGCTCTATCTGCTTGCTTTCATTTTAATTGAGCTCCCTCTGTAATGGAAAATAAATAGAAAGGGAAACCCCTGATGGAATAAACAAGATTTTAAGCTGACTCAGTCATCTCAATTCCTAACTGTGGACCTATGACTCATATCGATCTTCTCTTATAAATATGTGTGTTGATATTGATGGGGAAAAAAACACGTACTCCTCATTTTTCATTAGAGAATGCAGGAGGGAAAGAGAGTCAATAAAAATAACAGTAAATGGCCTGCTCTCGTTTGTTGATAGGTAAGGCATAATTATTTTATTGTGAGGGTTGGTCTTTGGGTTGAAAATAAATGAACAAATGAAGATTTGAAGGTTTTGAAGGAGGTACCGCTCTCATATCCGTGTTTACCTTCTAGACTGTCAAGGAGCCAAGTCAAGTGATTGATCAAGAAATGTCTTTGACAGTTTGATGGGAGCTTGATTGATGGGCATCCCTGACTGTATCCCACCTGTCAAGGTGGAATAAATTGTCCATCCCATCAAAGATCACCTTTGATCTTGCCTGTGGAGATAGTGAAAAGGCACAAGCAGAGGAATCTGGTGGAAAAGCATCAAATAAGTTGACAAAAGGGGAAAAATGTGATTCTTATACCCTGTATCCAGTCACTCAAACTCATTCTATGGAACTGCTCGGTCTTCCAAGCCATTTCACACATGGAGATTATTGTGATATCTTTTGAAGGTCTTTTACGAGGTCCTTCTGTGATATGTTGATAATTGAGCACGTTGGCAAGATGCCTGTCTGACTAACTCAAACCACAGTCCACTTTGCTATTACAGGTAAATATGGTGTTGCACAGTTGAAACCTCTGTCCGTAAATCAACCAAGCACGACCTCTTCAACCTTAAAGTGCCGATGTGTAAATATCTAAGCAAACAGATTTAGAAGTGTAATCTTTTGAGGTGTTTGTAGTGAATTTGAGTTGAATTTGTAGTGTTTAAGTTGTCAGGCAGACTTAAACATGATTATCCCAAAGGCAAATGTTTCATCTCATACCAGAACCCCTCTCTCCCTCACTGCCTGCGAACAACAAACACAGGGAGTGGGATGAGGCTGGATGTCTGGCTTACCACTTACACAGAACAGTGTTTGGAATCCCTGATAGATGAGAGCATTTCACCGCACCGCTTGACAGAGAGTGGCGATGAGTGGCTGGAGTTGAAACTGCATTTTAAATTTTTATTTTATTTTTGTTTGTTTCGGGGTTTTCGAGTGGGGGTATGCATGTGTATGCCAATTAGATTTATATTTCCTTTTGACAGAAAAATGAATAAATAAAGGATGACTGAAAAAGCATGACCTGGTCTTCCATTCATTTAGCATTAGCCGTGGCTGCACTTTGCAGATGTTAACGTAGCTATTACCAGAGAATGAAACTATGCATTCCACTTCTGTTTCTCAGACTTCTCCCAGCCCCAAAAAAACATATCATGTGAAAAGGAGTGCAAATTAAGTTTGGTATTTGCATTGTAATGTTTGCAAACATAAGTGATAAATATTTTAAGTAATAATGATTAAGACAAATTAGATTCTTAAATTTTACCTTGTAGATCAAAAAAACATATGGCCAAAGCGTATCCTGTCGTGTGAATTATGACTGCGGTGATTTCTCAGCACAGCCTCGACCATGCCACCGCCCACCATCCACTGTTAAAGATCGACCTAACATTTACTGTAAGACACAGTGTAACCAACGAGCTGTATCTACTCTTAAATTCTCTATAAACATTTTTAAGAGTTTACTCATTGAGAGTCAGGGAAGACGTTGATGAATATAATTTCTAAAAGGATGAGTAGACTTGCAAGTGTAATATCTTAAAGCAGAAATATTGATAAAACCTCAAGATGTGGAACCCAGAAAAAAATGCTATTTGACATATTTATATATTTTGCTTCTTTGTAGCTTTTCAATATTGGCTTTTTAGAAGGTGCATTTTTGGGAACATTTATGATGATGTTTCACATTTATTGCAGTCTCCTGTTATCCATTTAAAACTTATTGTACACTGGACTGATAGATACATACAATAGTAGACCCAGTGTGAAGTACTAATACAGTGTCCTGCCCAAGCTTCTCCCCACATATTATTGAATTACTCAGAGTGACAAGTGCATGTTTAGGTTCCCCTATATGGTCTTTATATGGTCTTTATTGGCTCGATGGTATTGCCAATGGCTCTGCACCTTTTAGTGATGCTATTAAATCTCTTATGTTGCTTTTATGCCCCCTGCCTTAGTTATGAATATTTTGATTTATTATGATTTATATTAGATTTATTTATTAATTTCTTTGATGGTATATCACATTTCAAATGGGCAGCGAGGAAGTTATTTTTCTCAACTTGCCTTTTTTTTTCTTGTTAGCAAGATATAATTTTACATAGAATATGTGCATTATTCATATTTAAAGCCACATTCCCTGAGAGGATCATTTGGCCTGTGATCATGCCTTGCGGGGGAAGAATGTTTATTTTTTATTGAAATAATCTCTCTGTAGGAGAGAAGTTGCCCAAGTGAGAAATCTGATTTTCTGGCAATGCACCAGAGTGCAGAGGAGGACTAGCGCAGAGGAATAGAGGTGGGGAGAAAAGCTGTATGCACAAGCTTTCTTTTGTTATAGACTATATCAGACAAGACAAACAACCTTATCTCGATGGCTGACGGCTGATTGCTACCACAAAGCCACTTTACAATCATTATCCTCACTACTTGATTTTTTATGAGCTATAGTGCTGCTTTTGATCCTTAACTTGCGGCTGTGGCATCTGCTAAGCTTTTTCCCTAATAAGCTAATTTTACTTACCCCTCCTGTCCACTCTCTCTCTCTATTTCCCTTTCACAATGCATTTCAATTGTGTGTGTGTGTGTGTGTGTGTGCAGGCATCAAGTGTGGGTGTAAACAATGTGCACTACATAGTTGCCATACCTAATGTGCTTGTTAGCCATCTCGGACTCCCCTGAGGCATGTGTCCCTATCCTAGGACTTATTCATGGTGTGGTTTTAACAAGCACTGTCGATGTGAGGCCATTGAGAGCTTGCAAGATTGCAGTCAATGGCAATTTCATGTGCCACACAGAGTGCAAATGAGCCTCTGCAAATATTACCAGGGCCCTCAATCTATGTCAGTGACAGCGGGAAGGCTGAAGCACAATGGCCTCAGCCACTTAGTACAGGCACTAAAGCCTCATGGCTGCAGGTAGCAGATATTACTGAATTAAGGGTCTGCTCCATGAAACTTAAACAACCATCAATGTTGTTCATCTGCAGTCCATCTACCTATCATTCACACAGTAAAATATTATTTTATTGTTGAATTAGGTGAATAAAATCAGGGTGAAAAGAAAAGTACTGCACTGAAGCACACATTTGAGGTACTTGATTATTTTCAATACATTTTATTACAGTACCGTACAGTACCGTATTGTACACAATCAAGTAAATTAGTTTTCCAAGATAAAGAATGGATAAAAAACCTTTTGAATCTGCTCTTAAATATTCTATTCAAATTCACAGAAAGGGAGATAATGCCGGTGAAGTTTTTTAAATCACTACTGTATTATAGATGACTTAGGCATAAAATAGCAACTGTGCTGGAACACGTGTTTGAGTTTGCTCTTCAAAGTACATCTAAATCTCTCTCTCTCTGCACATTCCCTCAGAGTGGAGTTGCCAGTTATTCAAATCTTTGTCTCCTCATAATTACCCAGACAACAATACCTGTGCAATTAGAAATAAAAAGGGGGAAAATGGCGACTTGGGTCCCTTTTCCAGGCCAGTAAATAAGAGGGTCTTCTTAGCTCGCAACTAACTGATCTGTTAAATAAAGTTTAGATGAATGTAAGAACAACTGCATGCGAGTGTATGTATTTTGAAGTGAGCCTAGTTTCCATAGATACAGTATGTGTTGAATAATAGTGAGAGTCAGAGTGAAAGGGGAATCTTAAAATACGAATGACAAAAAAATGCATCTACTAAATGATACCGAATGATGTGAGGCCGCCTCCTTGTGCCATTTTAGATAAGTCCATTAACAGGTAGAAGGCTCTCTAAGTGTCATGACAGCTTTTTTGTTATTCCTGGCGGTCCAGGTAGCTTCGCCACTTAGGCCCCTTTGTGTCAGAGATATGCACATCGCCTGGGGCACAGAAAGGCCCCTGTGACCTAGTACATTGATGAATTATGAAGTGGGCCATGTTATGGACTGGAAGCACTCCCAAAAGGAATGATGTTCTTCTGCTTCAAATACGGCAATGGAATGAGAGGAGTGAAAGAGTGAGGGTATAAAATATATCAAGAATCAAGGAGAATAGGGAAAAAGAGCATGTGAAAACCAAGACCTCTGAGAGGACGGGGCAAAGAAACCCACTTCATGAATTAACAAACCCGTGGTAATGGAGTCTAAGGTCTCATTGCTATTTGTGATGGAGGCAGCCATGCATTCACTCTCCACTCATTAGGAGGAAATGGGGAGACACACTTCTTTTGATTAATACTCCCGCCTTTGTGGAGTAGTTGGGATGTGGCGGAGTAGATGGGGGTGGGCAAAAAGGAGGAAGATAAGATTATCCATGAGAGGACAAAAAACATGAGCATCTTTGCCTGGGAGCTGACTGACTCACTGCAGTGGGACAATCACAGAGATTTAGCAACTGGCCAGATTAGTAACACAAGAGGCACAGCAGCGCAAAACAATGGCCATGACTCATAATGCACCTTGGCTAAATATACTAACACAACATTGTGAGGCACCAGAAAAGCCAAGGTATGTTAGATTTCGAAAGAAGTAGCACCCCCTGTAAAGATGAGCCAAATAGGCTGCCAAAGACAAACAACACCAGTACAAAGTTGTAATGTATGCTGATAAAAAACACATAAAAGCTAAAAAAAAAAGATTCAAAACAATTAAGAAAAATAATGTATTTCTTGTATGTCGGGTGAAATTCCACTGACATGATGATACACTTTTATATTTGTAATAGCAGTACCTACACTGGATTTTTCTATTTCTGGACCATTACAAACCCCCAGCATGCTAGTATTGTTGGAAAGGTAAACCCCTCTACTTGCATTTCAGTCAAGTGACTACGCAGCTCACTGGAGATTTTGGATTTTACCCTACCCAGTTTTGTTGTATATTTTCGCCTTTTCATGTCTAAACCTTTCTGGGCTCACTGTGATTGCATGGAATGTCACAGACAAAAAATTCAATTGTTGATAATTTTAGGTCATTATTATTTCCTATCTAGTATAATTATAATCTGAGAATTACCTGCAGCTCTTTGTCTCCCTTCTCTCTAACTGATTTTACCTGCTATACAAGTCGTCATTTGAATACATTGTATCATCATTATAGATTTTTTTGTCCCCACTTCTAGGATGTCTTGGGGTCATCCAATAAACCTGCAAAAAAATAGAGATTTGTCCATTCATTTTAATACTAAGAAGCATAATGGCTGCAACCCTTTGACATACAAGTACGAATATTACAAACTGTAGATGGAGGAAGCTAAACACGTTTATATAACATGCACACTAGAAAACTGGATGTCCTTGTCCAAGCTTTAGACCATAAATTCTAAAAGCTATTCATAGTTTTGAAATGCCAGTCTCTTTCTGATATGCAGAGCTTGTTCCACTTCCTGTCGTTCATGTGTTGCTGATGGAACCTTCTTCTCCCTGTCCCGGCTGACCCCACAGGGTCTGAAGCGACGTTAATAGATCACTCCCAATCCGACATTTGTTTCATGCTTTCCCAACAGTAAGGTAGAGTAGCCACACTTGGGTAAGTCATGTGTAGTGTTTGAAAGCTGTCTCACAGGTAGTCAAAATGTATCCTCAAACAGTGCTTTAAAGGGAATGTCTGTCCCTCAGAATCAAAGAGCAACGGGTTCTTTCTAGATCCACCATTTTGCACTGATGTTCAGCAAGTAAACAGGGAGAAATCCATCGTAGAAAAAGCAGAGATGCCAATTTCTCCACAAACAGTAGCCTCAATAGCCCATAATGCAATGCAGCCACAGCTTGCATCCGTCGTTGGTAGCATGTGACATACAACGCCCTCTTGAACAGCTTTTTTGTTACTTGAACAACCGAGCACCACACACCACAGCATTGTTCTCACTCCACTCTTACTTTTTCTTGACTGGGTAAACTTACTGGGCTATCAATATCGCTCTCCACCTAGATGTATAAACAGGGGCAAAAACAAGCATGGGGCCCCCTGAATCCCATCCTTCACCCATTTCAATCCATCCTTTCTATACATTACCTTCAAACTGGGGGTAAGCAAAGTATACAACAAGAAGAGGGCTGTTTTTCAAGTACATTTTTTTAAAGTGATGAAAAATAAGCGTATAGTACTTGATATTCTTGTCTTTTGTGGGGCCCTCTGGCTGCCGGGGCCTAAGGCAATCACCTACTGTTGCCTAATGGTAAGACCGCCCCTGCGTATATAGAAAGTGGATACACCAAAAAAGTGCATTACAGCGCTTAATCACAAAATGCATTGAACAACACAGATTGATGATATTTTACAGTGTAAGAGTTCCTTTAAGGTACAAGATGGTAGAGACTTTTCATTTGATTCATGTAGGACTTCCACAACTATCAACTTCAACTCCCTCATCGTCGCTGCTGGCAGTGAGTACAATCACCAGACTTTTCTTTTCTCCTGAACAATTTCCCTCCACAATCACAGAGGTCAAGAAATGTTATTTCTCACTCAAGTCATCATGTGTATCCATCCTGGTAGACATGATTCAGCCACTTCGACGATAGAAGAATGATTGCAGTCTTTTATTTTCCAGTTTTACCTCAAACACATTATGCCTTTCAAAGGAGCCTATGTACGAGTCAAGACCAAGCTGTTCATAAATTTAGAGACTGGGATTGACTATAAACACCACTGTGAATGTTTG
>OOFE01011732.1:103507-123117 GCA_900323365.1 Monocentris japonica | reverse complement strand
AATGTTTGGGCTAGCCTTGAAAACGCCCTGGTGGTGAACATCTAGCCTACATCTCTCAAGCAACAGTTTGGTGAGCTCACCTCTTCCCACCTGTCTTGTACAGATCACTAGTTCAAACACTTTTTTCATGTGTTCACAGAGTGTGCAGTAAAGAGGAAAGATTGGAGGTTAGGTTGTTGTTTCCGGTTATTTCTTATTTAATTCAATTCCAACTCTGTGGCTAGACCTCAAAAAACACTTTCAACCAGTAATAATACCTGCACCTCAGGTTACCATGGAAACACTTCACTTAAAAATAGACCTAGAGGAATAAAGGCTATGGGTAGAATATTCCTCCTAGAGGTGGTTCAGGACAGATTATGGTTCTAGGTGTACCTAAAAAACAGGTTATCATCTGCTTCTAGTAACAGGTAACAGTAACTGGTCACCATCCTCAAACCGTTACGGTCTTGAAACCTAAGAAAGCAACGCAGCTGGTATTTGTAAAGACACCACATTTACACTAAATGTGTTTTCATATGGAAAACAGTACACCCAATGGACTTGTTACAGCTGGATTTTGATGCTTGTGTGACGTATCCATTTGACATGTTTTGGTGTATCTAAATTAGTTTTGCATTCCTAGAATGAAATCTCTATATTTTACTTTTGGAAATTTTTTAAATTGCTTCACTTCCCAGGATTTACTCACTGTTTGGCTGTACAGATGCTTGAGATACTCATGTCCCAATTGTGTGTACCAATTCTCTTTTCTTAGAAGGCTGTCATTGTGCTGTGCATGAATTATTTTGATTCTGGTTTCTGATATGTCATCATATATATCTTTCTAGCTTTTATCTACATTCAAAAGTTTAGTTTCAAGTGAACAAGAAAATATAGGACTACTCTCTACTCTTTGTACATTTCCTGAGTAATTCAAAAAAGTGTTTTGCGATTGGGGGAAATTCATTCAGTTTGCTGCCCTGAAGTTGAGAGGTTGTGGTCATAGTCACCAGTCAAATAAAGTCTGTCCCGGCAAGGCGTTGTGCTTGTACAGCAAGATACCCCACGTGACATTTTTCTATTCAGGGTTCAGTCCAGATATAGGGCAAAACCATGCAGAAGCATTTGAGAATTAAGTGTTTCAAAAAGGCACAAAATATGTTGGTATATCAAAAGCCCATATTAAAGGTCTGTTTGGAAACATATTGTTGGCTCTCGAAATACTCTTCGCTGATAATAAGAGCAATGTAAGAATTTCATCTGCTTTCAGTTGATGGAAGTTGCCACATCATTTTCGGGTGTAGGACACTTTAACAACCATGAATGAGGATTTCTCCCCAAACTCTTTACAGGCTTCTAGTAAGGCTGCTCTCTGCTACATATTAAAAATAGCTGTACACCTTTATCTTGTTTGCATACTTCATTGTGTGTATGTGTGTGTGTGTGTGTGTGTGTACTTGCACGCGAACATGTATGTGTGAGTATGTACTGTATGTGTCCATTTGTGTTAGCATTTTCTCTGAAATGATTTATAAATTGTCCGTGTCTTGCTGCTGTTTATCCAATTATATGTGATTGGCAGAAAGAGAGAGTCAGGCTCAAATGGGTAGGGGGCCTCAGGCTGTTTACTGATCTACATAAGGTTCACTATTTCATGCTAAACAAAGACAGGGTGGTAATTTGCCCATAATGAGGGAAAAACAACACATAGCAGCAGGTACTTAAAAGGAGTTACTGAGACAAGTATGAAGACACAAGCTGTGGTACTGTGAAATAACGCCAAGATGTTTTCTTCCCTCTCAAATCAGAGATTGAAAGAGGATTCAGCAGCTTCCGTAGGTACACAACAGCTGTAGGTAAAAACTAAACGTATGATCTGGACATAATGTCATACAATAAAGCGTCTGAATATATGTTGGAATTTACCCTCATCGTGCTTCTAATATCTTTGAAAACAGATTCAGCTATCTTTGAAACCAACAACCTTGAGAAAATGAGTTATTTATGTCTCAGTGTGTTTTTTTCCCATCATTTTCTTTAATAACAGAGTCTAGATCAGCCAGACATTACCTCACTCAACCTTTCCCGATAACAGGAGCATAAACACTCAAGCACAGGAGGCCAGGAAGTAAAATATGAATGAAATTGCCAGTGAAAGTGAAAGGCGTCTCTCTCTTAGTGAGACACATATATTTGGACAGTGAAATCAGTGAATAAAGTCCCTTCACCTTGTGGTTGGTCAGTGCCACAGACTAAAGGGACTGTGGAGGTCTCGTCCTCACTGTGGTGCCATTGCACTGGGGAGCTGGGAGAGAGGGCTGTCAAAGCTTTAGGTAAACACATGAGCTGACTGTGACAGATGCTCCGGACTTGGCTCTACAAGCAACCTCCAATACCCTAGATGCCTGTGATGTGCAGCCCTAGATGGTGGCACTTGTGAAGACCTTCAAAGAAGAAAGATTCTTTGATTGCTGATTATTAACAAGAGATCAGGGTTCTTTATTACATGGGTTGTGAGTAGTAATATGTTTTTTTAAGATGTTGGATTCCCCTGATATAAAGACCCAACACTAGAAAATGGGTGGGTGTTTTAAATACAGTAATTGTTAACAATGCTTTTTGTCACCCATCTTCTCATGCTCACATAATGTTAGTGCAATGTGTTTAAAAATACTGTGTTCAGTAATGGAACACTGATGAAGTTATTGTCTCAGGCTATCACAGGAGTTCAGGAATAAGAGTATAACACTTGGCATTTTCTTTACCCACTATGAAAAAAAATGAGCTGACGGTTGAATATGTCACAGCGAATGCACGTTATTCTGACTCATACGATGATACTGTTAATCGTTCCAGAAGCCTGCTGCCCATAGGCTAGCAGTGTGTATGGACTGTATGTGACTCTGTCCAATGTAAATCCTTCTGTGACTGAAGTTTGGAAAAAACACGCAATTTAGCTGATACTTAGAAAGACAGAGGTGTTTTGGTGTCTGTGGGACTCTTACCTGCGAGGTAGACTCTGATTTTAAAACATGTCTGATAAGGAGGCATATTTTTATCTGAGGATTAGAGCAAGAGAATTGTGCTAATTAATAACGAGTGGGTTTTCATAGAGAAGCATTTGAATACTCAAAGAAAACTCAATAATTTATGATACGACAACTGCTGCCAGTGTCAGAGGCCGGGGGACCAGCCTGTCTGCCAAAACGGACCATTAGCAGCTCATCCACTGATCAAACCACGTCCCCATTATCTCAACCAGCCTCTCCACTGCTCACGCAGAGCCATGTGAGTAATCATTCACATCTTCAAACCACTCATCTTTATTCAGTTGATCTGATTACAGTTTGCATTTTCAATTAATGTTACAACTGAGAGAGAGAAAATTTCCTTTTAAAGAAGCAGATTTTAGATTGCATATGACTTTGAAATGTGGACTGATTGTAAATGAAGTGAATAGGAGCCGGATGCATGGAAAAATGCTGGAGATGCTACGGTGCCCAGCTCTGGAGTAGCACATCTGGAGCCCCTACAAGTGCCCTGGGGGCAGAGCTAAGAGGAGCTCCCCTCCCCAGTTCCATCAGAGGCTGCACAGAGAGAGAGCACCTAAAGAGACCAGGAAGGAAGGGAAGAAATGGCTGGCGGTGTCTGATTTGCACTGTTAAGCAGCTGTTTCATCAACGTTCAGAGATACTTTATTTTTCATCCGCAATGGCTCGCTGAGATTCCACACACATATCCTCATACAGACCTCACGGCACGGACGGTCCAATCTGCTCCAAAATAGTGGCGTGTGTGGATTGATAATGCTAATTCCATATTAAAAAAGAACAGACAAGTGAAATCATAAAAAATAAAATGGTATTAATTTAACTGGTGGGACCCATTGATATCTGGCTCTCTTTAAAAGTGGCCAAAGAGAAGTTTTGAATGCCTTGTGAGGATGGTGAGTGTGAGGTTACAGACAGGGTGTAGTGCAGAAATAATACTAAGCTTAGGGCATGCAGAGCAGCCTTGTGTGTGAGAGGCGATGTGGAAAAAGGCTCTTTTTGGAGGCATAGAAGAGGATGCCTCATTTGGATGCAGTTAATTAGAAAGGTTGATTGATTTGATGGCACTAGCGGGGCGGGACGGCAAAATGCACTGGTCTGTGAAGGAGTCTACACTCAGGTCGATATTTACGCCTTCCGGGGAAGCTTTAATAACAACATTAAAGGCTCTATGAAGAAGCCTCTCTCCTGTTTGTGTTTGTCTTCCAGGACAGATTCTACACAACAATGATTACATCCTTTTCAGTTGAATTCTGGCACCATGACTTTTGCTCTGAATTTCTAGTAAAATATTTTGACGCCATTACTTTATAGTTTGCTGTTCTATCAAAGGGTATTGATTTCATGCGAGAGGACAGAAACAACCATTTTTCATGAAATGCTGTGTTTAAGTGGTGTGCTCAGTCAAGAAAATAGGAAATTCTTTTTTTTTATGATACACTTCATGCCCCATGTATTTGCTGCTAGGGAGTCTGTGTATTAACCAGGAGTGTTGCTGTGCTGCTCCTACTGTGCTCCTATTGTGATTATGTTAATGTCATCCCCCTCTACGTTTATCCTAGTAATTGCATGTATCTCCTTTAGTTTTACATGCTTGCTCCTCAGGCATTTGAGTCTCTGCAATGCCAGAACGCACACATACATGCACGCATAGACACGTTTGGATAATGCACTATTCTTTGAAGACATTGCGATGGATCTCTGAACCCTAGCCCTTACCCAAACCTGGACCTGATCCATTTCTAACCCTAAAGCAATGGCATCTGGTCCTCACAAGAATAAAACATAAGCAGACAGACGGACAGACGCAGGCATAGACACACACACCTGCGCACACACACACACACACACTAAAAGTCAATCATTTTCTTTTGACATCCAAATTAAAACTAAGCATCCCCCAGAGGATTGCATTACCAGAGTGGTGGGTGCTTATGACAGCTTCATCACGATAGTATGAAATGCAGACCAGGCCAGAGGGACACTATCGTTTACCCCCAAACCATTATCAACTCTTCTGTCTTATAAATCATTCCATGCATTCTCTTAGCCCCACGCCTGTTCTCCACTGTGTGTCTGGTGGTTTATTAATACTTGCACCCTTCATGCTCTGCTGAACAAGATGAGCCCCAGACTTTTGGCATCATCCGTGTACCTTGTCATGTGGAACTGATCTAGCTTTGTTGCTCTTGGCAATCTACAGGATGAGAGGATCCAAAACTGTTGGTATATGACTTGTATGTATTGTATATTTCTTATACAACAGAAAACCAAAGTCTGACCTCGGTAGCGCTATGTCTTGTATGGTGAATTCCGTTACATGGTGAAAATAATTTGCCAACATGCCATCAAGAAATTGCTTCCCACTCAAGACATGGGATTGTATCAAAATGAAAGAGTTAACTAGGAGCATTTTTATTTTAGTTAGTTTTGGAAATTTTTTTTATGTTTTTATTTTCTTGAAGCTTTTTGTTGCATTTTGTTTTTTGTTTGTGTGCGATAATAAACAAATTGGTTGTGATATTCAGAATATCCCAATGAATGACTGAATGAATGAATAATGCTTTAATTCCAGAGAGAGCAGTGCTCAGCTCCAGTGATCGGGCATATGGGATCACAACTTCAAAAGGATTCTCAATCTGTGTGAGATTGAGATAAGGCGTCTTGTAATAAGAAGCAGCTTTCTATGATCAAAACATACAACTTGCCTCCCGTAGATCTCTAAACCACTAATGTTTACACCATTGGGCAATATTTAATAGGCCATTTCAACTTTACCATCTGTCAAAATTTCATTCCTGTTCAAGCATTCTCAGTGGCATTAAACCAAAAATCCATGCTGAAACAGAAATCTTGATTTCTAGTATCTTAAAATCATCATAAGTGAATGAAAAGTTGTTACATTTTAGTCCACCATTTTATTCATACTTTTTTTTCTCCATCAGATATGTCTTTACTTTTCAAACTCCTCATTTTGAATTCTGTTTGTCCTTTCACTTTATACTGTATGTCCCTGAGGACAAAGTAGTGGTAAGGCATGATAAGTGAATTTCAAAACCTACGTAGTTCAGCTGTATTGCATCTCACAATAGATGCTTCAACAGGTTTTTTTATTTTTATTTTAAGTGGTTGGCTACTTGAGCAAATCTTCAAACAAGCTTTGCTTTAGCTTATTCAGGAAGCTAAATTATAGCAATGTCAGCATGATGACCACTTAAAAGAGTTGATGAGATATTGGCAGTTTGGAAAGACATGCATGTTGATTGGCTATTCATGCTTGATGTCTCCTCTGACCTTTGGAGTCAATCAGTGAAGAAAAAGGGCAGGTCCTACATGATGCTTTGGGATGTATTGACTGTTTTCAGCAGATGGCAAGAGCCACTGCAAATCCCCATGGAGCCGGAGAGGCCCTACGCCACTCCTCGCCCCCCGTATGCACACACATAAACATTTCTCTGCTGACTCGATAAAATCAATCTTGCCATGACAGCGCTTCCCCCAGCAGCTAGGGTCCTAAATATATTGGTCTAAATTAGGATCTGACCAACACCTTTCTCTCAGAGGACACGGGAACTGCTACAATTTGGAAAGCAAACACCAGATACTAATGTCTGCATAAATGCAAGTTTCCCAGTGGATCCCGCCAATATATATTGCCTACTGAGCTGTGGGCGCTGGCCTCCTCAATCCTCAAATACAACATTAGCTTCTGAGCTATGAACGATGTCGAGGTAACGTGGTAAATGTGGTAGATGATGAACAGGTGAAAGAATAGGGTCTGGGCAATCTGACAGGTATGTACGTACTGTAGAAGATATCTGTAAAAGACACTGTAAGTATTCACAGGGATGGTCAAAATCAACAAAATAACATAATAACTACCATGTAAAAAAGTTTATTTATCATATTATTATTTATCATTGAATTATTGAATTAGGGCTTGGATCAGAGATTTATGGCGCCTCAAAATCAAACCTAACATTAAATGATATATTTTACAAGGGCTGTGGTCATATAAGGTCAAAACACTCCATCCACTTTATAGTACTCTTGTGTATGTTGTGTAGAAAAATACCACCTAAGTAAAAGACATACACAAACACTGAGCACCCGCAGTTGGTTTAATAACACAAGTGGCCTATATAGTGTCCCAGTCATTGTGATAATGATAGCAGGTGCATGCCATTACACAGGCTCAGCCAGGCTTAATCAAAAGTCTAAGCTGTGCACGGTTCCACATTATGTGTGTGAATATGGCTTCCCCAGCCCATCCAATGTGCCTTTCACCATGCTGGCCTTCTTTACACAAATGTTAATTTGTGAGTTACAGGATGATATATCTGGAGTGCAGTGCAACATTTTATTATAATAGTGATGTGATACTGTACTGATCCCCGTAAGAAAATGATCTCTTCGCTGCCCCCCCCTAAGAGAGGTCAGATAGCAGTCAACTACAGAGCAGCGCCTCTGGAGCTGGTAGGCATTCACCATCTTGCTCAAAGACACTTCAGCAGGGTGGATGCTGAGGTGGATTTACTGCACCCGCCTGCTGCCCATACTTACTTTTATGGTTTTAAAGAGACGCCTCCTGTTCTATTATTAAGGGTTAAAGCTCTTGTTTATCTAATTATATGAAGAGGAAAACTGCATTTTCATGTATATTTTATTTGCCAAGTTGCTACCAATTTTTGCTCTGAGTACATGTTGGCTGCCTAATTAAAAAACTGTGAAACACAGGTCCAAAAAAAAATGTGTTAACCCCAAGGCCAAGTACAATATGGACAAGCATTGAAAGGACGCATTTATTTTCCTGTAGATAAGGAGGCTCCATTAATTTGGGCAAAAAGACAGACTTTAATCTCCTGTGCTCTGTCTCCATGGAAGATCAACAGCAAGATGTGCACCTCAACAGCAGAAGGCCATTTAATATGGTGGTCTGCAGGTGCATAGATGCTGGGTTGGCCTCTTCACACCTGTGTATTAGTACCATCCGACTGGCAAATCATTCAATCTGGCCTCCCTGAAGGTCCAATTAGGCCAATAATTCAAAATCTTCTCATTGTGTCCTCCTTCATTTAGCTGTTGGCTCCTGTGCGGCACTTTCACAGAGGCGTAAACTCCGGATTCAGAAAGTAAAAGTCCTGCCAGGATATTTCTTCACCTGTGCAATCGCAATTATTAGTCGCTCCCCATGCTGTGGAAAGGGTCTAATTCGAAAATCAAAATAAAACTCTGGCAAGTCCTTTTACTCTCTGAACCAGGACTTTACACCTCTGCTTTCCAGCTGCTCAGCAGCGACAGTTTGTAAAGTGGACTAGAGAGAGTGGAAAGGGAAGAAACACTAGAGAGATGGCAAAGTAAGGTAAAACCCCCAGGGCCAGGTAATAGATGGCCTCGGACACTGGTTCGGATATATGTCAATGATATCAGACACCCTACCCCACCCATCTAGCACTGATCCTCAGTAGCTGCAGTCAGCAGGAGGTGAGTCCTGCTCGTTTGTTGGAGACTCCCTCTGCTGATCTATGGATAGCCAGTGCAGCATGTGGAAATGAGGAATATAAGTGTGGCAGTAACACACTCATACCCCCCCTCTCTCTCCACACACACACACACACCCTTCCATAGCCAACACTCTGTCTGACTGCCACTGCCCTTGATGTCTCAAACATGTACTAGATTCAAATATGCATCAGCACTTATTGGTAAGACAATCACTCCGCTCTCCCCGTTTCGATTTCTTACTTTCCCTTTTCAGGAAACATGGACGGAATCTCAGGTCACTTCACATTGACATTTCAAGGGGAGGAGAAGTATCAATGCATTGGTATGAGTGTGATAGAATGAATGCTATCCAATACCGACAGCATTGCAAGCTGGATCCCAATCCATCAGTCCATGAAATATTCATCCATAATTCCAAAATGTCTGTCATAAATACTGTACTACGGAGCGCCTCCTGAACACTGGGACACTGTTACGGCAGCACAGTGGAGGTGCTGGAGTACGTGGGTATTTCTGCCACATCATTGTGAGATGTTTTGTATTGTTTTATATAGTAAATATTTTGTTAGTGTTATTCTGAGTCATACCAGATTTCGAGACTTTTTGTACACTTCCAGGATACAGGGGAGACACGGCGCTCTGTAGGTATCGAGCCTGAAGAATGTGTCACTGCCTCAGCATCTTGTTTCCAAATATGGTAGAGCTGTCACGCTCACATATGCAGCAACATCTTAGTGTATTCTTCATAAGCACATTGCTGTGAATTCCAGCCAAACCCCTCAGCTACCTGCCATCAGACAGACAGATAGTACAGTAACCACAGGCCATAGACATCCACTTCCTTAGCACCCATTAGCAAGCAACTGAGGATTTATCACTAATGTCAGGGAGGCATTAGCAGACCTAATGAAATTTCACGTTGTTCTTCAAGCAATATTATCCCTGTGACCCCACTCTTTTCACTACACTGGTTTAACTGCTGAATGTCAAACAGCTGGCTAAGCCCGTGGCATCAGGCCTGGTTACGTTTGTATCTGTGCTCGTTTGGATTTGTGCTCTTCTCAGAATAATAGAAAATAATCACAACCCCCAGCCCCTTTCACTCTGAGGTGGGCAGCAAGTTAATGACATTGGGCCATGCTGCGCTTGGCTGCCTCCCCACACGTAATTATGGTCTGATTGTCACAAAATCGCCTGCACTCGCCTCTATGGCGGCCATAAACCCCCCTCAAGATTAACAAATAGGCAAATTATCTTTAGTGTGCTGGGGCTCCAACATTAACCAACCTGAAATGAGTAATTAAAATTTAGTTTCATAAGGATAGATGCAGACTGGAAATTAACTGCCATGCCTAAATTCTCAAATTCTCATTTTTTTACAACCATTTCCAGAAAGCACAAGAAATATTTGTATGGTATCATGGTGTTAGTATGTGTGTGTGAGTGCATGAGGGGATGGATGGGGATGGTTCATAAAGACTTAATGGCCATATTAACTATAAACATAATATACGACATATTACAGAAAAGTGATATCAAGGATATGAATCGAAAATGTAGGATATCCTTTTTACTTACTCATTGTTGCTGGCAATGAATTATTACTATTATTTTTAATTGTCACCAACTGATGTTTTTGTCTAGGAAGCTTAAAAAAAACACATGCCGACAGTAGTGGCACAGTAGTGTCTAAATGTTTTGCACATACCCATGCATGAAAACAATAAAGCCTGCTGTGCCTGTGCCGATAACCATTGAAAGAATAAACGTCCGTGAGTTTCAACACTCATAAAAGTGCCCCTAAACACTAAACAATCAAATGAAATTTCTGTCCTGGCTCTACCTTCTGATAGTAGCTGTTCCCCTGGTGCATTTGAGTTTTCCGTGCGTCAGTCGTGAACCGATCCCCTGGAAGTGAGAAATCCTGCTGGCTTTGTCACCGCCTACAACATAAGACAGCATTCAGATGATGGCAGTCTGGGCTAGGGTAACCTGAGTTCAGCCATATCAAAGAGAATCCTTTATATGTATAGCACATGGAGAGGTGGGGTGGCCAGTTGACGAGAGAGAGAGCGCGCAATAGAGCCAGCGGCTTTAATAAATAAACACTTTTGAGGAAAGACAAGCAATTAAAACTCTGAGCAGGTTTGATGTTGAATTTTTCATTTTGTGCTCCCCAGCCTTTTAGTTGGTTTGTTTCCCAGCTAAACCACCTCTCAAATTGAGTCTCCCGGTGGAGCCATCATCGCAGTACAATGGGATGGCCTCTGTATGACGAAGTGATACCGGAGCACTTGGCAAAGTGTAAATCAGGACACACCAGTCTTGTCCTGCCTCTCCCTCTTACAGACCTCTCCCGGGACTTACCTCTAAGTTCAGGTGCACGGTCGTCATGGTAACTACCGAGAGTGAGGGCTATTTGCATTGTTTCTGCTTTCATCTCTAAAGCCGTGTTATTAACCATACAGTACATGTACTCTTGTTTATATGCATGTTCCAATTGTCCTGTACTTGTCCCTCTGCCTACTTGTCTGTCTCTTCCTGACTGCCTCCTTCTTTTTCTGTTTAGTTGACCCCAGCACGATTCCTCGGTCACCTATTCATTTACTGCATCTGCTTCTTTATCTAGTTCACAGCTGCAGTACTACATTTATCTGCACCCATTCTGTCTTCTGCTTTCATTCCCACTTAACATGCATTAATTGCTAAAACACTACCTCCACCAGACCCCCCTCCCACACACACACTTTACACCTGTGAAGGCATGAGGAGAGAGGGCCATCTTTGTATTTGTCTATAATGTATGACATGACATTCAAATTCCATGTTAAAACATGTTGGGGCAGCTTGATGACAATAACGGCTCAGTCAGAAGAGCAGCAAAATCTGGCCTGGGTTTTTGAGGAACACTTCTGACATCTGCTGGTCATCATTTGGAAATCATAAAAAGGGAAAAAATATAGCAGTTTCATGTAAAAATATATCAAATAATCAAATTGTGCATTTTGTCTACATACCTCTGCTTTTGATTATACTCTAGCACTACACACACATACACACGCAAATATAAATGAAAAAAAAGTGCATAGTCTGCAATCCATTGACAATTTGTACTTGAGGGAAGCCCATGGTGGTTATACTGAAAGTTTGAATGCACAGACTATTTCCTGTGAGATTTCATACCCTTGAAATTGAGCAAAGCTGTTCCTGCACTAATTGAGGGGATTTATAAGCTAATAAAAAAGCATATCCTCCCTGTTTTTGTTTCATGTTGTCCCCTCTAAATGTAAAGCAAAAAGATCAAATTAAAAGCATTCTTTGAAGCGCATGCTTGAATGTAAAAACATCTGTTCACAAAGCTGTTCCTGAAGGAAACCGTGTATGATTCCAAACGATACATGGTCTCTCAGGCCTTAAACTGTCCATATATATGAGACATACATTAGCTAGATGAAAGTGAGAGCACGCTGCTGAGGACTGTGAAACCCCCACCCTGTCACAGTTTTGTGAGTTTGGATCATCACCAATATTTCATGCATGGAATGAGATAGCAGCTGTTTGCTGAATTCACACATCCGCATCCAACTGCTGCATCTTGCTCTGTATTTTGTCTACACCAAGTCCCACGTCACTTTCCACAACTACGCTCTAAATGACATGGTTCTTTGTGAGCATAATGGTGCTTTATTAAGCCGCCACCAGTAGAAAAGTCAATTTAACCGTAATTTTCTTTTCCCGCAAGCATCTGCAGTTTCCATATAGAAGCAAGTGGTTCTTCAGTGGTTCTGTGCTCACCAGCAGTAAAGTTTCCAACCATCTGGTCTAAACAGTAGTCAGTATGTTATACCTTAAATAGGAATAATGAACCATTTGTTTCAAATAGAATACTATGTGAGAACAGGCCTACGTATCACACTACAATAGGTTCAATGTAGCACCAAAATCAGACCCCCTATTTGACACTGTTCAGCATCTTTCCCTCCTGAAGTTTAGACTGAGTAGATTTTATCAGAATTACATGGCTTAACCACTCATATAAACTCAAATATACATACACAGAATAGACACAGTCAGACGTATACACACAAACTATTTTTTAAGTTGCGTAAGCATCGCTCGTGGTCCCTGAAGAATTATTTGCTGATGCAACATGGCAGGTCTAGGAGAGGATGACATCTCTCAAATAGAAATGATATGCTTGGAATGGCTATTGCTAAAACTATGCCAACGATACACAGTATCAAAAAGGATATTTATTCATATGGAACTCGTAAGGATTAATACTCTAACTGGCTTCCCCATATGTCATGAAAACAAATCATTCAGCATGTTCTCTGACAAACATATGTCTAATTGTAAATACAGTGCATCTATCCATTAAAATGTCTCAGATTCTATGTCATATACCTCCCACATTGTGTAGTGTATGCCAGGCAAAGGAGCAGCCAGTGGACCTACAAAGAAAATTCATAGGCAAGTGAGTCAGAAAGAGGAACCCAGAGAGGCAGACAAAGCCTGTAGAGACAGGATGTGAGGATGTGATAGACAGTGGAGAAACATGTGCTGGCACTGAGAGCTTAATCCATCTTATCAATGACAGGACAGTGTCTACATGGAAGCCTAGGATCGATGGCACTTGACCCCCTTAAATATCAGGAGTGCTGACATCCCTCTCTTCTCCATGTCTAGTCGAATCAGGATTGATTGCAGCCCTTCCAGACTCCTCCATGGACAGTGACTGCCATTAGTTGCTCATCTTTAATAATAATGCTGCAACAAATTGATCCCATAACAACTGTCAGCTGTGCTGAGAAGAGGCAGTTTTATTTTTTTTTATTAACTGTTTATTTTACCTGATTATACATTGATCTCAGGATAAACCATCAAGTCAAACATCAAATCTATATAAGTTGTAACAGCAACCATGGCATCAACACTGCCTGCAGCTGATCCATGTTCAGCTTCTAGTTGGAAGTTAAATATGTGCATTGTTACCAGCATTTTTCAAAGTTGTGCAAATGTGCATGTGTACATGCTTTTCAATAATGTATATTGAACAATATTTTTTGTCCAATGATCTGACACAGATTCTCAACAGGATAACTTTATTTATCTGCATTTTGGGATTTATTACACCTGAAATCTCATAAAATTAATGTGTTCCATAGAAAAAATATACTGCCTAATGTTTTCAGTGGCACTGAGCCAATTACAGATTTAGGACCATTATGGCCGTATACTCTTGCTACAGCTTGCAAAGCCTTGGCAATAATGACTATACAGAATGTAAACATGCTGTATATATTACATTGTGTCCTGGTACAGCAAAAGTGCGTGCCTGTTCAACTGGGTATTTGAAGTTGCTTTACCTAGATGAAGGCTGAGATACAAAAGGGGACTATTTTTTTCATCCTAATTACAAAAAAAACATTCTTTAGCAGTCACCTAGAAAAATGTTCTCCTTTTCAAAGGGTTCCAAAATATATGCTATGGATGTGTGGCAGCATTTCTGGATGGATGCAGGAAAAAAAATGCTTCTCTTGAAAAATGGAAATGTACCCCAAAAGATCACTAAAGATTGGCATACATAGAAAACTGACCTGATTCAGAAGTTCATAGAATGTATTCATTATAGACTAGATATTTGATGTAGCTTTCATTTCACAGTTGTAAATGGACATCCAGGAACTTTATCGGCTCTTTGTCCTTGGCATTCTTCTGTTTTGGAGTCATTCCTCAGGCCATTAGATATTACGTCAAAAGTGCGATGGAAGGACACAGACAAGAACAAATATGCCATGTACACTGAGGGAAAACCCTTTTTGGTGGTAAAGGTCAGGTCCTTCCAATGCGAACCCCAATTATGAGTCAGGTATCTGTCCTATCTTCTGTACCACATGATCAAGTTCTCTATATTCTGCAAGACCAACCCATTATTGAATAATGTTTTCACTGATAATTTTGATGACTTTTTGGTTCCGGAAAAAGGTCCGATAAATAATGGCATTGGGTAAAGTAAAGCAGCTAGGCAGACCCCTACCTGGCCTGGAAGCCAGGCATGATGTATAATTAAACACAAGCTAGCTGCACTTAGCCTGCTAGCTACTGATAATCCTAAATTTGTCTGTTTTGGTGACATGCCATTTTTTAGAGTTATCAGTATCACATTCATTTCAGAAAAACGTACCCGTCCAAAAGATACTTTGACCCCATCTGCATCGGTTCTTAGGTGTAACTAATATTTACTGGCGCCCTCCTTTCTTGCAGGTACACATCCTTGGTCACTTCAGCTGATGACGTTTGAAGGCACTGGACTTTTTTGTGTTCGGCCATGTCAAGTCAACACTAACTCCACTTGTTTTTCAAACTTTCCGCCACCAGGTCTCTTCTTCTGCATTCGGCTCATCGGCCACGCCCCTCAAGCTATATATATATATGCATAATTTCCTGTACGAGCATCATTTTTTGGCGGGAACAGCGGACCCACAAGAGAAGCGCTTACTGGACACCAATACATTGAATGGCTACTGCTAAAAATATGCCAACGATATACAGTATAAAAAATGGTATTTATTCATATGGAAATCATATGTCATGAAAACAAATCATTCATCATGTTCTCTGACAATTAGCCAAATTCTGTATAAGCCATCAAATATTTTTTACACACAATCAAAATATTGACAATTATGAATACAATCAGCAAGCTAAATTGTATCATCTTTTTTGAAAAACAATGTATTGCAATACTGTGTTATTTGTAATCCTTTCATCACAGTATCCACATGGCTGGTAAATTCTCTTATGGCTTAACATCTACAGTATCACTTGGAAAAAGGAAACAAAAATATGATTAAACAACTATCCTGTTTCTAAAAATCCCTTTAATAGGATGTTTATTTTGTCATATATTTGTGATCTCACTCTTCACATGTTCTGACCAGAAGGACTTACTGATGGCTTTCCTAAAGGAGGACGGAGGAGAATAATGTCTTATTGTTTATTTTTGTCAAATATAGAGCACCTGCTCAGTTGTCCCTCACAGAGCTTCCTAACAATGTCATTGCCCTTTCCTCTGACACAGACTGTATTTCAGTCTCCAGAGTGCTCAAATAACCAAAGCTTGAGCCCTCGAGTTCTGGGTTGTGTGCCGTGATTAACGGCCTTCCCTCCCAATCTCTGACAAGCACAAGGGCCACTCTGCCCGTGTGATAAACTTCTTCCCAAATTGAATTCTCTCTTTTTTTTTTGTTTGTGATGTAATCACACTTGGTACCACCACCTCTCACAGGACACATATCTTCTTTTTATTTCCAACAATAAAGTACCATTTGTGAGCTGACTTTAGCAACAGCTTCCAAAATGCATTCAGCGGTTTTGAGGTCAACACGGGTATTCATCAGCGCTGTTCCCCACTGAGGATGTAATGATCAAAGTCTGAGTGCTACAGACATAGCACAATTTACAGCACCTCCAAGTGCCCTTGCACATCACTCTGCGTGGTGCTAAGCTTATCATTGTTCAGACCAATTATATAACCCGGTGAGAGGAATACGATTGCCGTTCTGTACCAGTGGTTTGCCAAATAAATAAGTGCTTAATGACCCTCTCACTCCCCCTTTTCAACTTAATTAGGGGGGAACAGATTTGCTGGATGGATGACTCTACAGCAACAGACTGCGAATCTGAACCAGGGGACTGCCACTCCTTTATTCATTGTGTGTATTGGTTTGCTCTGCAGCTGCCTGATTGCTGCCCAATCCACTTAGCTATAGCTGACCACCAGTAGGTCCAGCTGTGCAGCTGTAGCCATTTGAGCATCCTGCCTCATACATCTGAGGGAAACAGCTAAGACACCTGTGTGACCCATCCTGCAAGTTGCTGAACTGTGGCACAATCCACACCGTTTTGTTTTTTACATGGATTACATATATATGAGGAACTTTCTAAGGCAAAGCAGGTTAGCGACATCGCCTCTGGCTTAGATAGAAATTTACAAGTGAGACAGAGTGTGGTGCCCTTCAAGAAACAACAGCGTAATGAAAGAAAATACTGTTCACAATTGATTGTAATTGTTGGCAAAAGTGACCATCTCTAATGCCTCAAAACATTAGTCACATTGCCATGGGCTATGGACAAGACAAAAACTAAACACTGAAAAAAATGACATTGACTCGACTAAAAATATTTGGTATTTTCAAACAAAATTGTCATCATCAGACTATAATTTGTTGAGAGACTAATCAAAATAAGCTTTCAAAATCTTTTACCCACCATGAGCCCGCCTCTTGAAAGAACTAAACGGATCAAATTTGAGGAAAGATAATGACTATAAGGGCAGTGACTAAATTTGGCTCACCTAATGCAAGACACACCATATAATATGATGGTTTTGATGATTGGATAAGATGATCATCCCGGTTTAACACCCTCCTGTGCCAAATCACTCTGAGAGATAGCATATTAAATGCAGGTCTCTGAACAGTAGAAATATTCAGAAAATCACTCTTACAAATGAGAGTAAGAGTGATATTTGTTAGTGGATATTTGTGTTACAAATATCTACTTACAGAGGTCCTCAGTTACAAAAAAGCATGTGAACTTCTATTACTTTTTCACAATCCATACAAAGTTCATGTTCAACATTACAGAAGCCAATATTAAACAGCCTCTGAGATGAAATAGAAAAAATTGCAAGACAGCAAGGCACAACAACTCAAGTGCTAAAATTACAGGTAGTGTTTCTCCATATCTATCTCTCCATCCTGACAGCTGGACGGAGGGACTTGGGATGCTCTTCTCTGATGCAGCCTCAGTTTGTGATTTAGGCTGATGAGATGGGTGTATTTTCACAGAAAGATTTTGTCTAATACAGCTTTATTATGTCTTGAGCATATTGAACTGACTGAAACTTAGATTTAAACAAAAGACTTATATACTTTTATCATTTGCAAAGACAATCAAATATATCACCAAAGGTAATAATATACATACAGTGGAGTGGAACTTACCCTAAGAGAAGACCATTTCAGTGGTCTTGCAGTTTCATTACCTGACCTGAAAATGGGAGATTGTGTCCAACCACAGACTCTAAAATGGGCTAGTCCAAGCTTTTTGGGTGCGCAAGGCAAAAGTTGAAGCTCCCACTTCATGCCTCCCCCTACCAAATATGTGCAAGTGCAAATCCCAAATGTCATTCATCTTATTATTGCCAGTAACTGTTGGACCGTGGGTATTAGGTTCTGAAATATCAAATGTACAAAATATCAAAAAAATAATCCTAATGATAGAACTAAATATTCATACATAGATTGCCATTTTTTTTATTAAATACTATCAAGAAGGTTTATTGGATTAAATTACGTGTAATGGCTCATTCAAATGTTGAATTTTTGATTTGGTGGCCGCCAGGAGTCACAGCTGCTTACACTATGTGGCTTAATGGACTACACCAGCTGTAGCACATGAAACTGCCTTACATAGAAACAGAGGATAGATTCCTGTCTCATAAGCCATTCAAGTTCAAAGAGCATCCCAATACTAAATTATTCCTAATATGGACAAAGATAGCACTATGTCTAAAACCATCGCAAATACCAGTATTACAACTTGAGCAACTGAACAGATGTAACTGTAACCCCCACACAGGTTGTTTGTTCTCTCTCTCTCTCTTTCTATTCAGTCTTTGTATGAGTGATATTCCTCCTTGCTAGAACCACCAGCGTGTTCTCAAGACACAATGACCCTGCAGTCAAACCTCATCTGGATCGGTAGGACGATCCAGACTAGTGCTCTTAATCAGAAATCATTTCTATGGTCAAGTAGTCCAATGACATTGTGTCATTGTGCAGGAGTGCAGATTGTGGAGGGATGAAAGCAAAGCATTCCATTCAGATTATGACTCCAAGGTGCTGATCGTCCCGGGCCAGACTCGCCCACAGAGATCTGGTCGTGCCCACCAGGTACACAGAGTGCCTTCCTCAGATGTCCTGTGGAGAATGAGATGTAATGATTGGTTGAAAGAACCAGGTGTATTGATCCACCAACCAGCCTGGGAACAGATATATCTGACTTGACTTGACTATGATAGCCATAAAAATATGCCAAGGACTAGTCTAATCCTTCCACTGAGTTGTAGCTAATGTTCAAACAATATGTACATTTGGTACAAACATCTTCAGAAGATTTTGCAACGTGTCCCAGTATCTTCCTTGCAACTCTGTTAGTCATTTGGATTCCTGACAGAGGAGATTAAGATTGGGCACTTTGTGCATCATTGGATAGCAATCTTACAAAACTGAAATGTTTAGGACTTTTTTATTGAAGCCTTTGTGTGTGCACTTTTAGCTAAACAAAATTGTTTCAAATTCATGTTTTAGTTTTTCTAAAAATGAGCCTCGAGACATCAAGAGGACAATGAATAATGTTTTAGCAAATTATTTTCTGATGTGTCCACTGATATCTGATTTATTTCCTGAAAAAGTGAAAATGAAAATTGGTGATAGACTTAAAACATTTGAAGGTCCAAAAACATTCAAGTTAGCTAGCCATGGAATCTGTAACCAAGCCATGTCCCATTTTCAGCACATTTATTATTCTTCAACTCTTGATCAGGATGAATTAGTGATGAAAGACCTGCTGGCTCTCCACAGTTGAAACCCAGAGCCTTAATCCCATGATATAATAGAAAGGTACTTTCTGACACCTGTTGAGCAAATTGGAGAACTACAACTACTAAGAGGAATCGCTAAGTGAATTACACACTGCTGGGTCAAACACGGTGGTTGAAGGGTGTGCAAGTATGACAGCTCTGACTCACTGCAGCCTTTAAAAATAAGACTGCTTGCTTGTAGAGTGATGAATTTTTGGCGTAGACATATTTTGCAAAATAAAAACTATTTGTATGATGATCGTAATGACTTAACGGAAAATAAGATTCAGTTCCTGATCTCACTAAAGCGTTAATGTTCCTAATACGATATCTCTGTGATGCATTTTGGATGTCCAAGGACCCATGCATTCTTGACCTGATAAGGTGTCAGGAGCGTTGCCCCATCTACAAATTATGTGTGT
>OOFE01011732.1:90224-102270 GCA_900323365.1 Monocentris japonica | reverse complement strand
GGCAGGTAAAAAGTAAGAAGAGGTGAGAAGAAAGTAAGAAGAAAAATTGCCAGTAAAGGAACCTCTAATAACTTTACAATGTGGCGTGAAGATGACAGCTCAGGGTGTGATCACACCTACAGTTCTCTTTCTTTAGTCTGGACCAAGTTTGCTTTGTTGAGTTTTTATATTTGCTTCATTTAGGTTCACACTGCCCAGTTACAGCAAACCAGGGCTTGTAGACAAAAGTCACATGGCCTCACAAGTAGCTCATTTATTAGACAGTTTTGGTAACCTGTCATCCCGCCAGGTTAGAGATTTTAGAGTAGTCAAAACAAATCAGATTCCAGTTCCTGTAACTTTGGCTGAGCATGGCTACCAGATGTCAACATCCATCTCCTTCCACCCATAAAACAGTTCGTTTTGGGATGGATTCTTGTAGTTCGGATTACATTTTCACTCCTAACAAACTGCACCACAATTCACTTGGAAGAAGACTGTGTGGCAGAAGAGAACAATGTCATTCAAAGTTGTGTGTGCATCAAATAACCAACCAAGCCGGTTGGTTATTTGCAGGTCCCAGTCCTCTTCCAAGCGAACTGCGGTGTGGTTCATTAGGAGTGAGAATGTAATCCGAACCAACTCCAGGAAACAACCCCAAAATGCAAGGGATTATGGGTATAAGGAGACGGATATTGACATCTAGTAGCCAGCAGTTCTTCATGCTTGGAAAGCAAAGCATAACATAATGAACTGAGGGCAAACCATAGTCTTGATTGATGATCATATTCAGCTATTTTTTCCTTGCATGAACACCAGAGAAGGTAAATTACAGCACTGAGCCCATTCAGAACTGAAGATGTAGTTAAAGTTAACATTACTTTCTGGCAAATGTATATCAGTCCAGGAGCTGCTATTTATGTAGTGTGGCGCAGCTAAAGTTGAAACATGTTCAACTTAGCCACAACTCAGCCCAAAACACATCGCGTCTGAAACACGAGGCACATTGTTTGGAGACGACGCGCTCCTGCCATGACCAAACCATTGAAAATAACTGCAAACTGACACGTTCAAAGACACATTGTATGTGATCACAGCCTCAATGCGGTTATTTGGTGCTCACCTGAGATCGCATGGCATTGTTCTCACCTGCCCAAACGAGCCAAAGTACAGGAGTAAACGCTCCAGAGACTGTATAAACTGCTTGAAACATGCTTGATGTGAACAAGCCTTTAGTCAAAGAAACTGTGATTTAACAGTGTATTATACAAAGGATAGTACATGCTGATGAAGCCCAAAAAGCACAGCTAGATGGTATAGCAACTAATTAAGCATAGCTAGTGCTTGAAAAGTAGCATTAATCGAAACATCCGCTCAGTGCAGCTGTTAGAGTAGGAGTAACACTGAATTATCTCATTTTGTCAAGCAAATACAGACTTCCAACTGTGGTATGATGTAAATCTAATCTTAAAATAGGTCTTTAGGCTGTTCAGTGAGATTCTAACCTGCTCTTTATTACCTCCTAAGTGTGACGTGATGCACAGTATGGCAGTTAGTATGTAGGTGTGTGTGTGATGCTAAGTAGTTGATTCATAGATGTCCACTTGTAGAACACTGGAACGTTACACTCTGTTGTGTTGCTGCACACGGAGGGATGGGGGGTAGGAGCACAGCGGCAGTAAGAACAAGGTGTTGCTGAACTATCTATTGACATAGGTGATATTAGCAGCCTGGAAGAGCAGGCAAGAGAAATCTCTAAATGGGGTCGTGCTTACTGGAAGGAGAGAGAGGGTTCAGCTGGGGCTGGTAGTGACAGAGTTTTCTCTTCTCCCAGGTGTAAATTGGACTGTGTGGGGGGTGGATTGGGAGAATCCTGAGCAAAACACGAGGCGTTCACGCAATCTTTTTAACTGTGATATATAGGTTGTTTTGTAAATTGTATGTGGTATGATTTTAGAATGATCGGGTTTTGCTGTAATGTGTATTGTTGCTTGGATTGGTAGAAATTGTTCATAGAATTCTCCTTTCTTTTTTTCACCCTCCTCCTCCCATGTTGACAGGATCTTGGCACAAGAGGAGTTTTCCACCGGAACAAAGAACAAGAGCATCCTGCCTGTGCCTCACCTTCTTCCATTAAATGTGACTGTGGCACCTGATGCTCACCACAGAAGGTAAACAGACTCAGGGTAGCACCATTCTTTCCCACAATTCCACAACCATAAGTCAACGGTAATTAGGCTGGCTAGGTGGGCGTACTCAGTGGGCAGTTTGTTCAGATTTCACATGGCTCACAGTGGGCAGCTAAGTCGCCATGGGGTTAGTTGCAAGATGCCACCCCCCTTAATCACCTCCTGGGTACACTCTGACAATATATATACTGTATATACCCTAAACTATACAAAAGAATAGTTTGTCTCATTGTTACACTGTCATGTACTGTATTATATATGGGTGGGTGTCACCACCATGGGAAGAATTTAACTCAGTCCTTATTCCATTCTTCTTGAAAGATTCTGGCATTTCAAGCCAGAGGGGTCAGCTGTCCCGGTAGCCTATTGTTGCTGATACCACGAACGGGTTTAGAAATTTTGGATGTTATGGGCTGATTGTGAGTGACATACCTGCTCTCACCCATCCCCTCTTTCCTCTAACATCCAACATAGGTGTCCACATAGGCACCCTCCCAAAATAGCACAGGGGGCAGTTACATCAGACCCTGTGTGTTTATTAAATGTCTACACACTATAGATGCAGGAACTTTTTATTGAGTGCTTCTTGCTATTACTGTTAAAAGGTGGTCAACAGACCAAATTGAGAGGAGTGAAAAAATAATACTCGGCAATACTACAATGTCTCTGAAAATCCTCCTTACACCTTGTATAGGACAGTACAATGAAAAACCAGGAAGTTCATAGGATAGTCGATTTAGTAAACTGTGATTGACATCTGTAATTAAAAGCTTACCTGACACTAAATTAATTGTCTGTGTTTCTGTAAACCCCACCCATCTGGTGCTCCAAGCTAACACACTCTCTGACATATGCCTTTTGGTAGATATACAGTATTTTTCAGCAGTATGGATGGCCATAATGGGAATCAAAATCCGTAAATGTTTTATTTGTGGCGCCATGCTGTTATCACTGAGCGCCACAGGACCACCAGGAAATAACCTTGTATAACAAAGCATTTGCAGGCTGGGCTGGGTTGCACACTGCCTCATACAAAGAAACAATATCCTTTTCTTTTGAAGTCTCGATTATTTAGGTTTCACCTGAGGTAAATGAAGTCAAAATTTAAGTCTATTTTGCTGCACTGTGTAGGCTACAAACAAACAAATAAAACTGCAGCTTCAATCTGCAGAAACAGTGAATCTCACAGATGAGGAGCCTACTGTCGGTGCTTGAGTGTTCAGTTCGTCTAGCCTCATGTTTTATTTCTGGCTGACACTTTTTAGGCTGCAGGTGCAGCTTTTCTTTCTAGTCTTCATTGTACCTTAGAAGAAGACTGTATGATGTTGGTCAACTCAGGACTGTTCAGCCTTGTTGTGAGGTATGCTGCCTTCAAGTTCAAGTGCGTAAGGTCATACTCCGGAGCTAGCAAGTCGTAAATACTAAGACTTGTCGGTGCATTCAAGTGCTTTTGGTCGGAAATCATAACAAAAATGAAGCCTGTGACAAAAGTGCTTTTACAGAGCAGCAGCAGCAGAATGAATAGCAGAAATATTGCATAAAGATGTAATTGATAATAAAAAAAAATAATAAAAAAAAAACATAACCAAACACTAATTACATTGAATGCCAAATAATAACATATAATAATAAACATCTATTTGACAAGACGTCTTTGCTCTCCACCCCTTAAACGTCACATGTGGGTAACTCCTGCTATGATATGAAGTCCGAATTCCCAGAGCGCCTACTTTCCTACTTTGTTGGGTGGTTCATGCGCGTTCACTTGTGATTACCACAGCACCCAAAGGCAGCAGGAGATCAGGACGCTAGTTGAAAGCGCAGGTGGAAAAAGACAGATTATTCAGCCTTTTGCCTTTGACACACAACATCCAGCTCCAGTTTCCAGAGTATTTCATCTCCAACTTTGTACACAGCGGAGGCTTTGCGAGTGGCCCGGTCACACATGGCTCCCCAGGCGGTATGGCTCCTGGTTGTGCTGTCCGGTATCCTGACTCTGCGCTCCTGCTGGGCTTATACCTGCCCGGCCATCTGCCGGTGTGGCGAAGACACCTTTCACTGCACCAGGGACACTCAGCTGGCCTCCCGGGCAAGATCACCCTTCGTGCGTCGATTGTAAGTTTAAGCAAACGACCTTAATTGCTGTCAGCAGTCTAGTCTACCATCCCTAACGAAAAAACACTATAATATTGTAACTTTATCGTACTTTGTTTTTTTCTCCTATATGGTGTCACTATCATATTTCTATATGGACTTAAAGTGTGTCTGTGGTATTGAGTTAATAGTGACATTATCTTACTTTATCGTATTTTTTAATCTCCTCTGGTATCAAAATAACGTTCCTATATGGACTTATAGTTTTGTTGTGATATTTGAATAGTATTCTGGAAAAACCTATTATATGATTACTATTATACTGTTATGCTGTGAGGGATAAACTGAAGAAACCATTTTTTTTTATCGGCTCAGGCCTGTATTGCAAAGGTTTAGATGTAGAAATTGTAATTGTTTAATCTCTGGAGTTAACTTAATATTCTTCTGTGAATCTTCCAGAAGGCTCACTCATTTGCCCTTGAGAGAAGTTCCCAGTCACGCCTTCAAAGAGCTGATCAATATTACAATGATGTAAGTTCCTTGTATCTATTTATTTATTAGAGTTTGGGGTAAGAAGAATAGGGGAATTTATGGCGACTTAAATGCCATTTGGCTCCAAAATCTTGTGGATAAGTAGTCAAAGAGGGTCAAAAAGGAAAGACTTTTTAAGAGAGCAGACACCTTTAAAATCCATTAAGTTGAATGGGATGTTTACATACTGTTGATGATAGACCTTCTAGACTTGATGACACAAACAGGATTCAGCAGGAGAGGATGTAGACTAGACCTCGAACGTGAACTAAAAACCTGATTAATGCAATCAGATTCACATTGTTACTGTTAAGGATTTTGAACTTTGAAATGACATTGAATATTTTGTTTGCTCCTATTCACTAAGGGTTTTATTTTATTTTTTAGTTTAATTTAGTTTTCATTTTAGTTTCATTTCATTGTGTCCAATATTGAAGAGAACCCAGAAATTTGGTACATATAGCCCCACCACAAGCAGAACATATGTGATTGTTTTTTGCAAATTTTTAATGTACATATGTGCCAAATTATAGTACATATATAAAAAACACTATTTCAAATCAAAGTTCAATAACTACTATATAGAGAATCCCATGTTAACATTTTAACAACCAGGGACATTTGTTACTGAATATGCTTTAAAAAGATCTACAAAAGATGATTTAGTTATTTTGAAAAACATTCCTGTGCATGTTTACTCATATATGTTGTCAAAGCAGTCAGTTTGAAGGGTATGTATTCACTATGTATATTCATTATCGCATGCCATTCAAAATCTTCAAGGATATTTTGGTTTTCCACACTGACTAGATGAGGATGGTAGACTCCGAATCTGTATTAAACACAGTGGGCCATTACCTACAGAAAGAGTGCATTTATGTAGCATCACTGCACTTACTTTCAAATAGCTTCTTCATGTAAAACATGAACATATACACCGATCTGCCATAACATTAAAACCACCTGCCTATCGGATTGAGATCTGGGGAATTTGGAGGCCAAGTCAACACCTTGAACTCTTTGTCATGTTCCTCAAACCATTCCTGAACAATTTTTGCAGTGTGGCAGGGCGTACTTGGTACTTGGTCTACAACAATGTTTAGGTAGGTGGTACGTGTCAAAGTAACATCCACATGAATGCTAGGACCCAAGGTTTCCCAGCAGAACATTGCACAAGCACCCAGCCATCCACATGATGTAAAAGAAAACGTGATTCATCAGAGCAGGCCACCTTCTTCCATTGCTCCATGGTCCAGTTCTGATGCTCACATGCCCATTGTAGGCGCTTTCAGCGGAGGACAGGGGTCAGCATGGGCACTCTGACTGGTCTGTGGCTACGCAGCCCCATACGCAGCAAGCTGTGATGCACTGTGTGTTCTGACACCTTTCTATCATAGCCAGCATACACTTTTTCAGCAAGTTGTGCTACAGTAGCTCTTCTGTGGGATCGGACCAGACAGGTTAGCCTCGCTCCCCACGCACATCCATGAGCCTTGGGTGCCCATGACCCTGTCGCCAGTTCACCGGTTGTCCTTCCTTGGACCACTTTTGGTAGGTACTAACCACTGCATACCAGGAACACCCCACAAGACCTGCCATTTGGAGATGCTCTGACCCAGTCGTCTAGCCATCACAATTTGGCCCTCGTCAAAATCGCTCAGATCCTTACTGTAACAATGAATTCCAGGAGTTTTTTGTGTTGTAGTTTACCTTCCACATCCCCTTCTGCTGCAGTTGAGGTACAGTGTCTGATTTACGTTTTTTCAGTGTTAACAATTTTGTTTAAAGTAAATACATTCTAGCTTAAATGAAATTTCTGTAATCCTGTTCGATTTCCAGCCTATGTCAAATGTCCATCATAATGCTTTGATTTAGATTTCTATTAAATGGTATATGAAACCTTCCAGAGAACATGAAAACACCAGAGATTGCGTTTTAGTGATCGGTTTGCCCTACTGCATCTAACCTGTGTCACAGTGTTTGAAGGTAGAATGACACGAGAAGCTTTGAATGCTTTGTCAATGATGAAGCGAACTAGCTTTTTATGGGCCGCAAGTGGTAATTATGATGATACACATAATGCAATCAGAGGATGAAATAAACTATAAGCAATACAGGCGGAGTGTTCTTTAATTGCCCTCTGGTTTAAAATAGAATCATAATGATGTTAATCTAAGAAAAGTGTCTATAAACGAAGACTATAATTACAAAACATGGGGAAGAGGGGAGGGACAGTGCGGCTTAGATGGGAAGATAGCAACGCCTCCATCAGAGGACAAGTAGTCAAGGACGGATGGAGGAGTCTTCTTGACTTTGTCTCTTCAGGTCTTCTTTGAGTCCTCCTTTTAAACATTTTCATTCGTTCCTCTTGGCCCAGATGCATCCATGATCTATATTCTAGGCTTTAACAAACACAAGGTGAGGTGATGTGTGTGTGTGTGAGTGTGTGTAGTGGCCTAGAAGTATGAATAGTTGGTAGGGGCATTTTAATACTTCCCTCATGGATTGTTTCCCAGTATCAATCAACTCTGTCCTATTTTTAAGAAACAACATTAAAGGAAAGATATCCAAACAGGCACCCTTGTTGCTCTTTTTTGTGTACATATACAAAAAATACTGAATAAAAAATATTCCTCATTCACTTGCCTCAGCTTGAGAGCTGTTTCAATGCGCGACTTCTCAGTAAAGTGTTTCTTCCCATTTTGTTTATCATCACTTGTTGATTGATGTTGGAGCTTTTTCTTTCAGTGAGATTTCCCAGAGTGACTGCATCACAGAGATCCAGAGACATGCGTTCCTGTCTCTCCACAGCCTGACTCAAATGTAAGACACTACAGCTTGCACCAAAAATCACCAACACACCGCACAAGTAAGAATTCATGTGGGTCTTGATGGCCCTTGATTAATTTGAACAGATGGTATGTTTTTTATTTCACGTTAGCCTGATTAAGTTCTCCACAATTACAAAAGTGCAAATTCAATCCCTGACTTTGAAAGTGGCTGTTCTATTAATGCTTTTGCTGTCTTCGTTTGTTGAAATCCCCTGACAACAGTGTTATAATTACTAATATTTTGTCATTCTTGTTTTTCCTGTAGCTCAGTACAGAATATCAACAGTCTGAGGGTTATTGCAAAAGGGGCCTTCACTGACCTGCCCAAGCTTGAATACTTGTAAGGCTATGATTCAGTTTTAAAATCATCATCACTAAGCAGTATCAGTAGCGGTTATTTCACAGTGTTTTCATTATTGTAATGATTTTGTTTGCTTTATCTTTTTCACATAATACTGGTGTGGGGTAATGCATCGGCCTGTATTCAAAAATATAGGTTTACTCATTTGGATTAGTGACTATAATTACTTGTCGATGTGGACTTTTATGTATTTCTCAATATAAATACTGACCCTGAAAGGTAAAGGTTGAGGTTTAAAATAAATTTTCTGGCCCAAGGTATTGCTCCTCTTCCAGGTTGGACAGTTACGTTACAGTACAACCTGAATATAAGACAGACATCTAAACTATCCAGTTAACCACGTGGACATAGCCTTTTAAACATGAGAAGAAATGAAATTATTTCTGTTCATTGGGCAAAACTGCTGCAACGTTTTGTTTAATCATTTATTGTCACAAATGAAACTATCTCATCTGCAAATTAGCTTGGTAAGGGCTTTCTGGATTATTATGAATAAGCTTTTGTCTGGTGTTTCACAATGCTCATCTGAAAATTTCAGTTGAATATTTCTCCCCCATTTTTCAACTATTTTGTTTTTAGCTAGTTTCTACTGTAACCCAGAAAAGACTTTGTCCTTGTGTCTTGATAGGGAATAACCCAGATGCCTAACTAGAATTTAGGGCTGTCTGCCTGGTTCTGATATGGGAGGGGTAATTAGGGAAAAGGGGGTCATCTCACGGCCAAATTATCCAACTATCTCTTACTATGCACCTCTACGCTGCTACTCAGAAGATGTCAATCTGGAGACATTTGTCATCATGTTGTCCATCACAAATTGTATCCTAGCATGTAGGCAACGATGAGCTGTAATAAACCACAGTAGTGTTTTTCAGAACTATATCCTGATACCTGTATTCTCTTACTGACCAAAATAATCTGCAACTCTTTGATATTTTGACAAGATTTGGCCTGATCTCCTTGTGACCATCTCTCTCCAACTCTTGCCCTTATAGGAGCATCTGTAACACGGGGATGATACACTTTCCAGACTTCACAACTATCTCCTCCTTGGCATCAAGTTTTATCCTGTAAGTAAATTTAAAATGGTATGTTCTAAAATGGATCTGGTGTTTGTCCCATGTCTTTCATTGGAGCTCAATTTGGGCTGATTCTAAGCCCAGCATTACCTTTATCTATCGGTGCAACAGTGCCACCAACTCTAGCCTAAATTCTCCATGTAGGTCACAGTTCATCAAATTGCTTTAGTCTTGCAACGATAATTTAGCTTAACAGTCTATGTGGATGTTATCTCTTCCATATACAGAGAAATGGCAGACAACATGAGGATTGACATCATCCCTGCCAATTCTTTCCAGGGTATCACAGAGGAGTATGTTGACATGTGAGTACAAGAGCCATATTCTGTTTGTTACCATGCTATCTGAGCTGGGAGCAACAATTTCTTCAAATGTGTTAAGAATGTTTTTTGGTATGTCTCTCTATGCTTACATATTGAATGTTCAGTCCTGTGAACTGGGTGCCTTTGACAGCAAACTAAGATGTGTGACCATTTATCCATGACAGGAACCTGGTTAGAAACAGTTTCAAGGAAATAAAATCTCATGCATTCAATGGAACAAAGCTGAATACATTGTAAGTACTTTGATGAGTTTCCACATACTGAGCCAAATCAAAGGCAAGCCGCAAGTCACTCTCCCCAGCAGTTAACAGGCCAAGATTGTTGCTGTAAAGTTTGTTGTTAAGGTTGAAGGCTTTTTTAATCAAAAGAAACACAGTGTACCAGTAAACAAACATTATGTAAGACAAAACATTGACTGGATGTCCTGTTGTTTTACTTACTCCACTCCATACTATGGTTATGGAGACGAGATATGTGGCTTTGGATAAAAAAAAAAAGCATCTACTAAATGTCTGACATGCTGCAGTAGAACAAAGCCACTCTTCCTTAGTGTCATGTTGACATGAATGTATGAAAAAGGGATTTGGACAGTGCGGGCCATGAGTGTCCTCTCAGACTTTCTTTTTGTTATTGCATTTTAACTGCAGTTATATGACTACACTTCAGTGTGGACTGCTTTTACTAGGTAGCTCACCTTTGTTTTCTTTTACAGAGTTCTGAGAGACAACAGATTTCTCAGAAACATTCAAGACGATGCATTTGAAGGAGCTTCGGGACCAAGTGCTCTGTAAGTGATTCAAATAATAATGCAAGTCTCGCTCAGTGTTTGCTGCCGCCACAGAGGGAGTATTCACTGAGAACTTCATTTGTTAACTATAGAGCTGAAATATTGACACAGTGCTTAGGTGCTGGGTTTACCTTCATCATGTGTTGCCTAGCTACGGCCCATGCAAATCCAATGCTATAATTTACTGAGTTGGTCTGAATCTCAAAAAAGTTGACTTTTTAGAGGTACAAGTTGCACATTATGATTGTGGCTTGTGGAGTTCAGCATCGTTGCTGTCGGGTAAAAACCTTGTAGCCTATCTCCAAAATGTCTAAGCTAAGATTAAGATAGCATGATGCCCACTGAAATTGAAGTTACAAGTTTTCACAAGCCAATGGCAGTATGTGAGAGGAAATCCATACATTTATCTCTCTTTTGTTGTTAAAACCAACAGTGTTAAGGCTACCAAATTTGAACTGGGTGAGGGAAGAGCAAGATTAATATTCATAACAATGTTTATTGTATAAACATTGAAGTATAAATGGTGACAAAATGAGACAGCCTGTCTGTGTCAACAATCAACAAGGCAGGACTGCTGAACACAGATTAGTAAGCAAATCCCCAAGTCTCTGGAGCATATAGTTCACAAGGTCTCTGATTGCAAGCAACCTGTATTCTAGGTACAGTATGACATTTCCTTTTATCTTGTTTTCTATAAAGCTTTTCTTAGCATGTGTGAGGTGAGAATATTTTTAAATCTGATGTGAAAGTTGGGCTACTACTAATGAGGGAGCATATTGAATATAGTATACAGTCATGCTTGAAAGTTTGTAAACCCGACAGGGTATGCACCATTATTAGATATATTACAAAGGAATAACCTTATCTAAATCCAGTCACCAACTGTGGTAATGTTGATTCCAATTCAAATTTGGACTGTCCAGAGGACAGACTTCCAGAAATCTTCAGGTAGAGTAGAGGTCAGTAGAGGTTCTTCCTGGCTACCCTTGGATGAATGCCATTTCTATTCATTGTTCTTATTGTTGATGGAGCCACAATGACATCAGATGCAGCAATGGAGGCTTTGATGTTATTCTTGGGTTGTTTTATCTTGATATTTTATATTTTCCACTTCTAGGCAAAGTTGTGTTAAATGCAAAACTAAAAATTTCACAAACTTTCATGCATGACTAAATGTACTGAATATGTGTATCTTGTAATAGCTGAGATCATTTCATATTTAGAGGGCAAAGTAAATGCCAGTAATTACAACTTCAAATTACATGACTTCAAACTGATCTATGATTTCTATCAAGTGATCTCTTTAGAATGACAATGTGTTCAGCGTTACTCAATCGTTTGATGAATATGAAAACAATGTACATTGTTTGCTCTGGCTGTCTCAGTTACTAGACTTCCACCCAGTGAACATGGGAGATTCTGTAGAGGTGCCTGAAACACCATTTCTCACCACCACCAATAAAAAAAACAAATGACAGCCTTTCATGGGGAAGAATGACATTCAACAGTTTAAATTGCATGTAACATCTATGACAACTAAAACAGTTTTCCTTTACTTTAGTAATTACTTTCATGTCCTAACTCAAATACATGTCTACATTCTTTGTGATGCAGGGATGTTTCCTCCACAGCTTTAAGTTCCCTCCCTCCCAAAGGGCTGAGGCAGGTGAGGTTTCTGAAAGCAGGCTCTGCCTATACTCTGAAGAGCCTCCCCCCACTGGAAAGCCTGGCCGAACTGCTGGAAGCTGAGCTCACCTACCCCAGCCACTGCTGTGCCTTCCACACCTGGCGCCGGAAACAAAGGTAGCAAATAAACCCCCAGAGATATAACAAAGCCATTCACATATCCTCTCCAAAGAATAAAGACTAATATCA
>OOFE01011732.1:73880-90204 GCA_900323365.1 Monocentris japonica | reverse complement strand
TCCCCCCCCCCCCATTGTTTGGTATATAAAATAAAGAATTAGATATATTTAGAGTGCATTTACATATTCTTCTGTGGTCTTACCTTTCTGCCTCCCTCTTTTACATTCAAAGAGAAAATGCCGCTAAGAACTTCACAAAGCTTTGCAGTGTTAGCGAAATTGACGTTACGTAAGTAATTTTGTTCATATACACAGATTGTCCTGATCAATTCCTTTCCTACTTGACTAGGGATTGTTATGATCATGTTAACTTTTATGTGTTCTTCAGAGAGCCCACTGCAGATGATCTGAATGGTATTACTGACATCAACTTTCAGTATCCAGACCTGGAATCAGATTGTCTTAACAGCCCCTTCATCAAGTGCATGCCGAAGCCGGATGCTTTTAACCCCTGTGAGGACCTGCTGGGCTATTCTTTCCTGCGCTCTCTAACCTGGATAATTACAGTGTTTGCTGTGACCGGTAACCTGGTCGTGCTGGTTATCCTGCTCATAAGCCACCATAAGCTAACTATTTCCCGATTTCTAATGTGTAACCTAGCATTTGCTGACCTGTGTATGGGGCTCTACCTGATGCTTATAGCCTTCATGGACTCCCACTCTCACCAGGAGTACTACAACCATGCCAATGACTGGCAAACAGGCGCAGGGTGTGGCATAGCAGGATTTTTGACAGTGTTTGCCAGTGAACTATCTGTTTATACACTGACTATGATTAGCCTTGAACGCTGGCACACCATCACCAATGCCATGTACTTAAATAAGAGGCTGCGGATGCGCCATGTGACAGCCATGATGGGGGCAGGCTGGGGCTTTTCTCTGCTGGTTGCCCTACTCCCTCTTGTGGGGGTCAGCAGTTACAGCAAAGTCAGCATCTGTCTGCCCATGGACATTGAGACACTGGGCTCTCAGATTTATGTGGTGGCTGTGCTCATTCTCAATGTGGTTGCTTTCCTGGTAGTCTGTTACTGTTACATATGCATTTACTTGACTGTCCACAACCCTGGCCTTGCTACACGCCATGGAGACACCAAGATTGCCAAGCGCATGGCTGTGCTCATTTTCACTGACTTCCTGTGCATGGCGCCAATCTCCTTCTTTGCCATCTCTGCAGCCCTGCGTATGCCCCTCATAACGGTGTCTCACTCAAAGATCCTGCTCATCCTTTTTTATCCCATTAACTCCCTGTGCAACCCTTTCTTGTACACCATCTTCACCCGGGCCTTCCGGAGGGACGTGTACCTGCTGCTGCGTCACTGTGGCTGCTGCCATGCCAAGGCCGACTTCTATAGGTCACGCAGTCTGGCTGTGCACACCACCTGCATCAACAACAAAATCTCCACCAGAAAACCTCACTCCCTTAGTTTCTATGCCTACCACATCAAGATGCAGGGTTGCTTTCTCAACAAGGGAACCACATGACCATTAATGTAAATGCAGAATTGTACTATGAACTTGACGGCAGCATCCGTCCTCTTGCTTACTCATATTTCTTAAACACTTAGGTCAAGATGAAGAGACTGGCAGTCTGGTCCATGGGAGGTGTCAAATTTGATCTGGTTTAGTTTACAAGGCCAGAATTTCTTCAGTCAGGACCAAGAAACCTCACAGTGAAGAAATACTGGAGCTGCACACAAGGATGTGGTGATGAAAACATGGTTGAAACAGGAATGGGATAAAACTGGTCAGTTTTTATGTGTAAAAAAAAAAAAAAAGCATTAAAAAATAAAAAGCATTAAACTATTTTTTTGTCACTGAGATCAAGTTAGGTAAAAGGGCATTTTACTTAATTATAGATCAATAAATACTGTATAACTGTCATTTTAAGCATATAGTGGTCAAGATCTTCAGCTTGAACATAATGCTGGAAGTAAACATGATCAAACTGAGGTCTTTTTAGGTTGTCTATCTAGGCTGTTCAGGGCAGGCTGATGAGCCTTGGTGTCGTCTATTGGGAGCGGCCACTGGCACCCAGTGGAGTTAAACAAAGCTGCTGTCTGGTTTACAATAAATGTACATATGCTCATGTTATGTAAGATTTTTTCTAATAAAATGATTTCAAAAATGGTCTCTGGTCAATTATTTTACATTCTGCTAGAGAAACCATACTGATTTTTGGCACTTAGCCACAGCTGTAGTCGAGACTACCATACCAAACTTCTAAAATCAAGTTGTGCATACAAATATACTGTCTAAGCCCCTCTTAGGAATTAACGTAGTCTTCATCTAGCACAGTGCCGAGGATGGAAGGTGCTGAATAGCCCAGGATTTGCATCAACTCGCTGTACTCTGGGGTCAATGTTGCCCTGCTCAGTAATTTTAATTTCAGCAAATGGTTTCTGGTTTACATAACCTGGTCACCTGGCAACTGGAATATGAATTCTGGTGCTGTCCCAACAAATCATACCTTTGTGAAGAAGTAGTGAATAAAGACTTATTCAATTTTTCATTTTTGGTTTTGTGTTTATCAAGTGTTTGGCTATGTCTATTTTGTACCCTGCCTATATTCAGAATAAAATGGAGTAACAGGCATCGCTGCTGGAATCCAATGGTGTGAGGCCCATTCTACACATTACCATGAACAGGCAATATATAGGCTTTATATTGGGTAACACAGAAAGACAAAAAGAATTGGTTGAATGCTTACAGTATATTTCCATCAAAGCAACAATGACCGGAGATTTCAGGTCAAATAATGTTAGGCTCCAATAATAAAACAAAATACAAGAAAATATATTATGGAACAAATTAATGCTTTTCATCTCCAAATAAGTTAATTTGATACACAAGCAAAGCTGCAGGTAATTTGTTGTAACATCCTAAATGACTTGCAGTATGCACCATCAAATACTTTACATAACTAATGAAAATAAACACAAAAGTACTGCAGTGGTTTTTCACAGCAGTGTCTAAACTGCCTGCTTTTTGAGCTGACTTACACCACCAATGTGGGGGTCTGAATTTACGGTGTTTTTCCTTTACATTTCTCTGCTCAGGAGAATTACAGACTAAGCTCATTACCACTCAGCTTCCCCAACAGCTTTAGAAAACACGTAGTCCCTGCCTCCATAGCACATCACACCATCCTTCAAATGGAACTTCCAACGGTTCTTACTGCGGTGGATCTGCAATTGAGAATAATAAAAAATATTATATATATAAAACCACCAATATTCAACACATAACAGTCAACAGGAAACCGAGAAGTTCTTACTTTGTCATACTGGCAAACAATCACATTGTCTGTGTCAAAGAGATCTGGAATGTCCTGCTCAATCACATCATCTCCTGAATTCAGAGGATCCTATTCAAAAGGAATTGTGAGAAAGAGCCATCAGAATCTGTTAAACCATACAATCAAATGTATACTGTAGCAAGCAAGAAAAACCTGTTCCCTACAAAATGTGACTTTTTTAATATAAAACATTTCTGGAATTCCAATGAGGTACAATTCAATTGTAGATTTCCTTTCACAGGTCTTTTGTTGGCAAGAAACTTGTGAAACCATCATTTACACAACAGTCCCATCAACTGACATTGATCACTTTAAGACAAAGTCCTGGACATTCCTCTTCCTTACCTCTTCCTCTACATTAGCAAGCTCATCTGCTCCTTCACCGTCACTGCTGGAGGACATGCTGTTGCCATCACTACTTCCATCAACTTCCTGCAGGGCCTTTATGGCCTCTGCATTAATCATACCCAGAAAATCATTCTCTTCCAGGGGGACTCCCTCTTCCTCCTCGATGTCTGAGTTGTCTGCAGAACCATCCAGCTGCACAATGTCTGACAGTTCACTGTAGTTGTAGTCCAATTTCAGCTTGGCACAAATTGTAAGGAGAAACATTTGAGTTATGCAATGCTAATATATAATGAACTTAACACCTATGGCAGGAAAACCATGCTTTGACTAATTCAAGACTGCATGCTTGAATTGGCTTGATTGATGGCATAATAGTCTATCATGCTGTTCAGTACAGGACTCAGGCTTGACATTGGAAAGAGATTTGCCTTAATCATAATCTTTAACGTGAGAAAGCTTTTTGGCATGAATGACACCTTTACCATACACAGCAAATCCTTTTCAGTTGAAATAATGTCAGATAATTTGCGACACAAGAGCACCTCAACACCTGGCCTTTTTACATCCCTGTTAATCCAAATTACCTTGCCAACAGCTTCAGACTGGTTTTCAATCTTTGGAGGAGCTAGATTTCCTGCCATTGTGGACTCATCTCGCTTATCCTCAATTACTTCTTTCAGGATATCTTCCATTTCACTGGTCTTCAACTTTGGCATCTGTGTCAAAGCCTCCTCAGTGCAGATCTGAAAGTCTAACAACTGATTGGAAGAAGATGAGGCCATACTCATGTCTACAGGTTGTGGACTGGGCTCATTCCCTTCCAGAGTCAACTCTGGCTCCACAGATTGGGGCCCTGGGGGCTGCAGGCCTTCAGCGACAGGAGCTTGTGGCTGCTGGGAAAGAAGGCTTTCCTGAGTTAGGGGTAAATGGGTCTTTGGCTCTGGCAGCTGAGGGGCAGAAGTAGCTGGAACAGAGCATGTCTCCACCTCCTTAGGAGGAATCGTGTTGGGGACTATGGCTGGCTGAGGGGCAGGAGCTTGTCTCCACTTAATTACTTTCTGTGTGGGTTGGGAGAAGGGTTGGTGGCCTGCTGGGGCCTGGGTGACCACCACTGGAACATTGACCTTGTAAAGTTGACCTTAATGAGACAAATGGAGAGAGTGAAATTATATTTCTACATATCAGCCAATGCTAAAAAAACAAAAACATTGATTGGGGCTATGATAGGTAAATTGTGCCTTACCAGAGGGTGTTTGCAGAGTGACTCCAGCTGGTATTTGCACAGGGTAGGATAACCCAGCAGGAAGTGAGAAAGTAGCAAGAGTCTCTGAGCTATTCTGCAATTAAACATTTTGTGCAAAGGCAGAATATAGGTTTGCATCTCTTACAGTATGACTTCCATTAATCCTGTTATAAGGGTAATTGATTATAAATACTGTTCTGAATGTACTTGTCCAAATCCCAAAAAGAGTATAACACCGACTTCAGTCCATTTGTCTGTCCCACACTCTTGACCTATCATGTTACTACACAGAGTGTGTGTCAGGCAAATGAGGTGAATGTGCCTCATGAACCAAGAGCCATATAAAGTCAGGGAAAAGACTTAGTTCTTCATGAAACTTGCCTTGACTGGGAAACGGTGGATATTTTGACTTGTGGGGATCACCACTGAGGCTGGGTGTGGAAACGGGAACAAAGTAGTCAAAGGATGTAGTCACTCAAATATAAAAAGAATGTGCTGCTAACTCTCCTCTTTCTAAGCCAACCAGTGATTTACAAAACGTTGTTGTGGAATCGCCAAACTAGTTGTTGAACCACATACAGGTCACTACATTCTGTACAGGTTTAACATTTAATTCAAGTTTATTCAAGGAGAATACAGAAATAAACTAACAGCTAAATAATGTTTTATGCATTATTGAAGTTGCAACATTTGTTTCAATAGTATAAACAGCTATGACTTATCTGTCAATGTAGCTTTGATATCGCCTCACATTTCTCTCCCCCATATCTACCATAATTGTCCACGTTGAGATCTGATCTGTTTGTCTTTGAATATATGTGTTACACACATGAGATTTTTAAGCTATGTAGTTTTGATATAGCTGAACTACTTTTGAGGCAGTGCAGCTACTAAACTACAAGCTACAATATATTCAATGCAACTAAACATTTGTCTGTTTCATTGAGAAGCAGTTACAGTAGTTTCCCACACCAGTTACCTGTGACTTCTTGATCAGCCTGGCTGTAGTTGGCTGGGAGCTGCAGCACAAAGTTGGATGAGTTGATATTGTTTTTCTTGAAGTCTTCCATCGCTTTTGACTGCATCATCTTTGACTCCCATAGCTGTAAATAAAGAGACATCATATCCACCTAGTATGGAGTTTGCACTTGTTTGACCTGTACTTGTACTAATCACCTGAGCGAGCATAATCTAATGAAATCAACTTAACTGTAATTGGCAATTGGACAACTTGAGCCTAGCTACTTTCTATCTGAAAAAAAAATGAATCAGTGTTATGTGTAACTCACATGTCTTAAATCGTCAACGACGCGGTCCTCCAGTCCTTCATCCAAGAAGAGCTCCCGCATACTCTCAATCACATCATCAATTATGGACAGGTATAGTTTGGCCTGACAGTCGTAGTTCACAAAAACACATCAGTGGGTAGCATGCCAACTGACCACTCTACGGCTGACTGGCTTGAACCAAACTATGATATGATGAAGTGATGTACACCCAGTCCGCACATCTCTTATATAAAGAGAAGGCACGCCAGACTCCATTCAAAAATCTGTCACGTGATCTTGATTATCGGCAAAACTACCCAATAAAACGCGGCTCCATGTATTTTCTAAATCTGCAATAGTCTATCTTCTATTCGGCATACATATAATCCGCGAAGCAGCACATTATTTCACTAACATTTTAGCAATTGAGTCACACTGCAGGCTACCTACCCGCCACGATTCGTTTCAGTGGAAGAATAATATGCAATAACAGGCGAACAATTTCCAGTTTAAATTTTTGAAATAAAATGCTGCTTGGTGGACTGCACTTATATGGACTTTAAGAGTGTCTCTTAACAAGTCAGAAAGGGTCATATTTTAGAGGCTATATGAGAGGCCACATTAAATAACCGTAACATCCATACCAGAGAAATTGGCACGGAGCTAATACAACTAACCAGACGAGCAGTAGATAGAAATCATTTGTGCATGGTGTTTTCAGGAATGCATTTTGCTGAGGTTAAAAACCTCAAAAAGAGAATAAACGTTATATTACTAGTTACCCGTGTTAACTGCGTTAGCGAAACTAGTCTATGCTTACCACAGGGCCTGTACTGGTCAGCATTACTCAAGGTAGAAAATTAAAGGCAGACCGATGAGAATGGACTGGGAATCAACTTGATAACATTAACATTAAATGTTTGTTGGTGCTCCAGGTGGAAGTGAACACACAGGTGACAGTAATCAGTCTCTCCAGACGGGCGGGGTTACAGATGACAGCTTCATGTGTGTTGTTAGGTTGGAAACGGAGCAAAACGGCACTCGAGGCCGTGTTTTTTCACTGATTTAAGACTGTGCTGGCATTGTATTAAAATAGGAGCGTTAGAAGAGTTTTCTCACATCATAACAGTATTCTCTGCATTGAATATGTGTGTTCATGTATTTGGACAACTTATGTTTGGGGGGCTGGTTCACACTGATCCCTCATTGTGGGCCATTGTGCGAATCTGATGTCTTCTTTTTCTTCTGTAGGACCTTTAGGCATATGAACAGAGACCTTAAAAGCCAATGGGAGAGCAAACAGGAAGAGGAGATGTTGTAAGTTTAACATTATCAGCTGCTCACCTATCTAAAGTATTGTCAGGCGAAGGCAACTTTCCTTTTCAGCCAGCAGTCGGTTGATTCCAAAATTCACCAGCCTGACTTGTGACCTCCCTGTGCGGGTGGACAAGTGAAAAGAGAATTCATCACATCATCACTACAATCTACCATTATTTTCCAAGGGAATGATCACAAAGTGGGGGTGGTGGGACATGTCTGCATGTGCAGGGCCACTCCCAAGTTTTTGGGGCCATAAGCAAGGCTTTGGGTAGGGTGCCTCTCACCTGAAGGGGCCAATTTCAGAGCATTACGGTGTTGCAACATGACTTTCAGAGCGAAAATATCAGTGCACACCGATCTATGTACAGTACTCTTGATGAGGTATAATTGGTTGTGTATGACATTCATTCAACATGTCGCGGCGATAGTGGTTAAAGTTTAGCATCCGAATTTTAGATCTTTTGCATTTCAATATGCTATAACTGTAAAATGTGATTAGGAATATCTAGTATCAGTGAACACCATTCAGTTAGCCAGCACTCACTGGTGTCATCTCAACCTGCAACGTAAACAGTAGTGGTGGTCAAAACTGATCTAGAACAAATCGTTTTTGTTTTAAGTTCAGTCTGTACAGAGTATCCCATGGTACACGCTGGTTTTAATAAACTATACAGCCAGCAATGCCTCTTTCCCCAACCATGCACTGCCTCTGCTGTACTGTGGCAAAAGCTACTTCAAGGCACAAGTACAACCATCATAAACCATCAGTAAATGAGCCTACATTGCAATGCATTATCAATCAGCTTTAGGTATTTTATTTTCATGGCTGTTCTTTGAGGAAGTAAGACTAGTGCAAAAGTACTTGATTTGTTCATGTACTGAATATGATCCTGGTAATATAACAAGTTTTACAAAACAGACCAAATTGTTCCTGCACCACACAAGCAGAACATACAAGCAGTGGAAGTAGTACACTGGTAGTAGTACACTCCTTAGTAACAAGGAGTGTAACAAATTACTACTTCAATTACTGTGTGTTAATGTGTGTGGGAGAGTGAGTGAGTGAGAGACTTTGACAGCTTCTTCAACTCCTCATGATTATCTATGAAGAAGTAATATATGGCATACAAGTTTAATTCTTGTGACCCAACCTACTAGCAAATCATAGAGGGAAAAGGCTCAAAGAAGTTTAGTTTTGTTTAAATAAAATTACAGTCCTCCAGAATAAAAACTCAGTAAAAATAGTCAAAAGTCTATTAAAATGTAAGCAACACAAGTAATGAGCTGTATTTTATGGTAAGATAAATAAGAAAATCAATTTCAGTTTCTCATTTCTGACATAAAATTTGCACCCTATGTTGCAGAGTAAATTTAAGACCTGATAAGTTCTTGTCAAATTTCACTTACAAGCAGTATAACTGCTTCAACAATGGCCAATCACACTCAATATATATTCTTTGATGCTCTGTCAAGTGTTTAGCATAGCATATCTCAAGTGAAATCATTGATCTGCTTTTTACTGCAACATAGTGTGAACTACATGTTTGATTAATGGATTGCAAAGACAAATACTCAAACTATCATACTGCTGCCACAAGGAATATAGTATAAATGCAGAGGGGTCATACCTAAATAAGTCAATTTACAAGTACATCAAATCTAATCATTACAAACTTAAGATTATCAGAAATGTAACTGGCTGTGCGACAAAGGGCCAGTGCCAATGATTGTGTCACCAGTCTATTAAGGAATGAAGTGAAATATACACTGAAAATAAAGTTTTCACTGTCACTCAATATTACATTCAAATTTCACTCAAATTTCTGATCATAGAATATTGCTTGTTACTTAAGTTGTTTATCTCATACAGCCCATTTAGCTCATTGTTATTGAGACAGTCATTCTGGAGGGCAGTGCATGTGATACAAATGCAAGCTTATGTATTAATATAAACTGTTAATTTTACAATTAATACAATTATTAAATGTAAAGTGCTAGGCAAAAGGACCATGTTATACTGTTGAATAAGTCTAGACTAATCAGCCTCAGTAAAAGGATATACAATCTGTTAACTTCCATGAGATATACGACCGGGTTATGTGTAATTAGATGAATTTGACACCAGATACAAGCACAAAGTTTGTCACCCTCATTCATGTCCATTACATTAAACGTTGGCATTTGATGGAATAACTCCTTCTGTAGAACTTCTTTAGCCATCACTGTGTCATACAGCCAGATTGCCTCTGTGATTCTGTTTCAATCCACTTCTTCTCTATTTCCACCTAAAAGGACAGATTTAGGTTAGCAAATTTTTAGGATGATGCATGCATTGTATAAGATATTAACAAAATACTGACTGAAAACTTGTCTGTCATTACATCTTACCTGACAATGATAGCGTGTCCATCTGGTTACATGTTTCTGTGGCTGGATGTCATTTACAGTGCCCAGTGACTTAATCCTGGTCTGTGACACAACCGCCCCCATGATTTCACATTCCATAGTGACAAATGGGTACCAGTCGTTTGGGATCTCCTGATCAGATCCCAGCTCTAGCTTGCAGGAAAATGAATGGGGATGATCCACTGCTGCCGAGAATGGAACAAACAACACTTGTAGTTAGCATATTGCACCACTAAGTGGCACACATTCTGTAGCTGAGATAAGCACTAGCACAAGAAGCTACTGAGAATACAACCTTTTATTTTGTAGGGCAATGCCAAATTTTCGTCTTTCAGAAATGTATTTCTCTTACCGGTGTTCTTAGCAGGCAGTCTGTCGATCCTCCAGACGATAGCTGAATATACATTCTCATACTTGACTGTGCCAATTGACACTTGCATGACAGGCTGAGACTCTGCAGTGCTGACAGCACCCAGACAGGCATTTCTGTTCATACGGGCCTTCAGTGACCTCTGGCGCAGTAAGGCCACTGTTTGTGATACTTTGACCCAGTCACCTGGCACTGGCAGACGGATCTCTATGTTCTCACAGAGGGGATGTGTGTCAGACGTCCCTGCGGAGGAAGGGAAGGTCGCTGACAAGTTAAGGAAGGCTTGGAGTTCCACATAGGCTCCTTGTACTGTGACCAGGGCTTTGACTGAGAAGGGCAGCTCTGTGCAACCCAACACCATTGTCTTGTACCGCATCAGCTCTACCCTACAAGCATCAGGAGGTGAGAACTTAACTAGCCGGGACCTCTGAAACTCCAACTGATTGATGCATTTGTGAAAATGGCAGTCGGTGATCTCCATCCAGATTTCATTACCCTCCTCAGATCCGTAGCTGGAGTCAAAGCGGAGCAGCCCCAGATCGTTAAGTGCCAGAAAACAATCCCCTTCCCCATTTAGAAAAGCTAGACAGTGAATCTGTGTGAAGGCTGCCCGTTCCATGACTCCCCCAGCCTTATCCAGCTGTACCCAAATATGATCAGTGATCTGCAATGACAGTTCCTGCTCCTCGTAATGACGTCTTGGTTGGTGGGGCATACACAACCTGAAGATTTCCTCTTCCATGGAGACTAAAAGATCCTCCATATCGCCATGCTCTGTGGTGCCAAACTTGAGCAGCTGCTCTGTCTCTGCCTCATGGGTCACCTCCAACTTAGGATGGTAGCGTTTCTTCTCTGTGTATGAGAAATGTTCCACCTTGACTGTGAGGATCTTGCGAGGCTCGCCATAGCTCTCCAGCTTAAGGTCTGAGAGCCGACAGTGAGGGAGAAGCTGGAACTCCTTGAATGGCTTCTCCAGGCCTCTCTCATAGTACATCTGCAGCACACCTCCTGGCAGAAGGCGCAGATAGATCGGGCCCCACTGTCGAGAGGACATGCGGTTCTTTTTTTCTGGAATCCTGAGCATCAAAGACCAGCCATCTCTCTTCTGGCTACGAAACAGACCTCGCGGAACAAATTGTGATGAGCCCTCCCTTGCCACCCTGGTTCTTAGCTCTGTTTTGCAACTTAACTGTCCCTCCCCATCTCTTTCTGTCTCTACTTCATGGTCTTTTTCTGCTCGTAGGCCTTCCAGCTTGTGGCAAATGTAGGAGTAGGAGTTCTGGAGTTGGTCACGTGGTGGCTCACTGCCGTCTTTGGTCCGGATAAAGAAACGTGGTAGGCTGATGTCTGATTCTGAGTCTGAGGAGGAGCTTCCCAAATCCGCATTTTGGCCGGCTCCCTCCCAGAAGGGGTTGAAGTGTCCTGAGCCCCCCTGGAAAGACGGGAAAGGGCTTGGTCCATCTGAGCTTTGATTCAGGGCCTGTGTGGTGACCTCTGGGCCTGGGGAGGGAACAGAAGTGGTAGATGTGCTGGAGAAGCTTTGGAAGAAGTCATTCTTTTCCCATGTGCTGAAGTGAAATGGCGATGCATTGGTAGGAACCCCACTCACAGGTGTGCAAAAGGGAGTGTTACATGGTACACAGGAACTTCCATTAAGACTTGAGTTGATTTGAGGTGATTCCAGGGAACTGCTGAAGCTCCAGGAAGGATCTCTGACAGGAGGAAGGACCAACTTCAGACCATTGGGACGGGACACTGGTCTTTGGACGAGCCCTGATGGCTGTAGAGGCTTTTGAGGAGATGAGAGTGGTGTACTCTCATCTTCAAACGTCACCCAGTTTGAACTGTTCGTAGAACACATAGCTGGGATTGTTTGATGACTGGGTTCAAAACAACACTCCTTCGTTGGTTTTATCGCCCCCCACTTCAGAGGCCCTCTCCTCTGTAAGAAAACACATTTGTATAATTAGACAACATTCAAACTAGCAACATCTTATCAGTCACATATTTCCTGTGATTTGATACTTCACATGCCTGTGATCTTGTCCAGCTCAGTCTTGATTTTACAGCATGAACAAGTCTCATCCAGTAGGTAGAAACAAGAGAACTAAGTCTCCCTTTGTGATAGGAGCAAATACGTTTTCTCAAGGTACACCATTCACACTTAATGAGAGACTGGCGTTGTGTACTTGGACAGTACCCAAGGCGATTCTTCAGGAAATGGGCATATTTCTGGCTCATATCTGTTACCACCACAATTAACTAAGGCTCATATTGGTGTAAAAGCTGAAATAAGCATCCTGAGTAGAGTGGTATCCTTTAGTAATAGATATTTGATTTTGTTATGTTTTCATTTTCATTAACCGTTTTCACATTTGTTCACATAATGTGGCCCTTTGTGACTGTAACGGTGAATAAGGGCTATACAAATAAAAAATCTGCAGAGACAGTGGCCTCATGAGATTTCTTTAACCATCCCATTTTTTGTTTGTTCTTACTTTGTCATTGAACTAGTCTGAGTCTTGTAATAGAGACTTTAATGGGCAGCTTTGCTTTGCTTTTTATTTGAAGAACCTCTGTAAATTCATGTTCTTGATTTTTTTCACTTTACAAGCATCACAGAAAAAGATCCAGCCTCTTTGAAGCATCTTCCCTCACACTCCCTGTAGCCCATATTTCATGCTGTAGCATGTAGACTTAATGCTAATTAACTAGGTATCACAATACATGGGCGAGGCCACAAGACAACAGTACTGTGATTCTTCACTTAATGAAATTCTACATAATAGACAGAGATTTTGTTCTACAGAATAAATTTTACTCTTTTGGTTCCAGAAATTATTTTTAAAAATGTAGATGTTACAGTGTATTGGGATAGAAAGGACTGTGATATATTGAGGTGATAATCCCTACACCTACTGGAACAGTAGGAGTAAAAAACAGTACGCTTTGAATGTCTGGCTGAAAAAAAATCAGTCAGCTGTTCAGATTGTGTAATGCATGCCATGCTTCGAAATGAATGCAACCTACATATGTCACAGTAAGCCTACTCTAAAATGTGTGTGGGAAAGCACAGTCCACTGTGAGCACTAGGCAACGCAGCTGATTCTGCATGAAACTTTGGAAAGGAGCATAGCTGGTTAGATGTGTGACGCACTACTCTGCTGTGTGTACATACACCACAAAGCTGGAAAATAAATGTTTCATCCTCAAGAGCTGTGTGGATCGTGTGGTTGTAGGCATTATTTCAATGGAAAAAAAAACAAGAAAAACAAGAAAAATACCCAGGAGCTCCCTGACACTGATCATTTAAACTTGCATCAGTGCTACAATACTAAGGCGTATCCTAAACTGTGGGAATATTGCTAAGCTATGAAGTCATTCAGGCTCATTACCCCAATAGGCAGAGAGCAAACGCTGTAATATTCATACAATCTAGCAGTTAATTTTCTAGTTAATCATTCGGTGCAGAGTCAAAATAACAATCTGCCTTTGAACAGCAGACACAGAGGCCACTGAGAAGCCTCTGTCAATGTGCTGAAGCCACATCTCCCCAAGAAGACATAGAAAAAAATAATTGAAAGCAGAAAGCCACAATTACAGCCTCCCTCCTCCCTGCGTGATCACAGCCATGACTTGCATGAAGAAGACAACCAGTGGCAAGTTCCTCTAGCTATAAATAAACAGGGAACTATGGGGTTCTGGTTCAGAGCAATGGGTTGACAAGGCTTCAGTCAGAAACTGGATAACATCATTCTAATGAGAGGATGTTTGCAGTGGCATACAGACATTTCCACTCATCCCTTCTCTGCATCTTATGGAATCACTAAGCTTTGGTTCAGAGAGAAGGATGAGTCCTCCACTGGGGATACCCTCGCCCTGATACAGCACCCTTTGGGAGTCTTTCATCATATGGCTGTTTACCTCTCCCATAGGGTCCTGTACTGCTCCATTGACTTTTTACCGAAGTCAGCGAGTAAAGAACCGAAGAAGAGTTCGAGGCATCTGTCAGCCATCTTGGATTTCATTACAATGGAGATGTTGGGAGTATACCTGTCTTAAACAAAGTATAGTTTATTTGTGCATAGGAGATGTAGCTCCACCCACCACCATGCAAGTACACAAGTGAAGGATTATGGACATCTGTTTAGGTAAGTGAAATTCAACGTATTGGTTTCGTTATCGGGTTCGTTGGAACAGGACAGGACCCTATGGGAGAGGTAAACAGCCATTTGATGAAAGACTCCCAAAGGGTCCTGTATCAGGGCTAGGAATACCCCTGCCTGCAGTCTCTCCTCCAGTAGAGGCAGCAGAGAAATGGGAGGTTAAATCTACAGAGGACAAAAGAAGACATTCCACACATTCCTCAGGGACAAGCAGCTTTGCAGAGGAATACCAGCCCACTCTATTTATGAGAACTGACATCAAATATTATCTCACTTTATGAATTTTCAAAAATGTAGCAAATTAACAAGTAAATTCTGGTTTCATTGGCAAACTAAGCAAAAAAGTGACAAAGAAAGTAACCTAAGCAGCAGTGAGAACTAAGATAGGCTCATTACAGTAATTGTGTACTTATGAACAAATTCAAAGGCTCCTAGAGAGTAGTAAAGCCATTTAATCCCAATTTATCTAATGATCTCGAGGCTGGGGATGCGAGGAAATGTCACACGGGAAAACCAACAATCTGATGCAAAAACAAAAATCGTAATCCTTAAAAGGGACATTGCTGATGATTTTTCCCCAGTCAAATATAAGCAAAGTAGTTAAGAGTTTTATATTGCTGTAAAGATAAAGAGCAGGCTCATCATTTTTATACTGACTATGATATAAATAAAGCTACTATCAAACTACTACTATCAAAATTATTTAAAGCTCAGCCAATTCCAAACAAGACAAATTCCTCATATGACAGGAAGCTATTTTAAATAACCACCTAACAACTGATGATGAGTGAGAGGAAACTATGATGGTTTAAAAATACAATTGTCTTGAAGTAGAAGTTAAACTTTTAACTAGAAGACAGATTTGTCTCAGACCTCTGTCACATGTCCTCTCCCTCTCCTTCCTGTCTTTCTTACTTAACTGTCCAAAAAAATAATCTCTAAAAAAAGAAAAAAGAAGACAGATACTTCCTGGGCCAGTAAGCTAAGTTCCTGTTTGATTCTCTGGAGGTCTCCTCATCATCCTCATCCTCATCATCATCATCAACCGTTTTGATGTAATTCTGCTGTAGACTACAACTACATCATCTTGATTAAAAAAATTAACAGCACAGACTGTAATTTCATGGGACATGAAAGAGAGAAATAGTATATGTTAGTATATGTTAAGTGTATTTTTGGCAGTGTGGGGTTACCAGCGCCAAACAAACACAGACATCAGAGTCAACCAGATAATCAAGATATCATCCATAAAAAATAACTTTAACAAAATCATTATTTCACCGACAGCAACAGCAGAGAAAGAAAACAAATCTCACCAAGCTGTCATACACAACCAGGCCTGGGTCCCATACAGAGAGGCCCACTTCTTGGCACACAAACGTCCATTGTTTTGATGCGAAGTGTGTGAGAGTAAACTTTGGGTGTTCAGACTCTACTTTATTTTTCAATTAACATTGACACGTTAACATGCGCCATTCACTCAGGGCTTCAACGTGACTGACAAACGTTGACTCCCTGCGCCAACATTTGTGTGCACATTTGCGTCACGTTTCTTACGTGACCCAAAGAATTACAGGTCTCTAAAAAAACAAATGTCTGAATAACGAGAAAACGAAATACTCACAAATACACAACTGCAGCCTGCAAGATCAGGCCATGTCTACTTCTGTTTACAGGACAAGCTGGTTTCTGATGTCGGCCGGTTTTCCTCAAAATGGCAGAGCAAAAAAAAATCTTGGGAGTTTTAACAGCGTAGCATAGCTTTTCCCCTCCCGATTCCACACTGTCCTCTAACGGGACAGGGCAGGAATGGAGGATGTGTGCTGCCTTAAAGTGCTGCCGGAAATCTCGCCATCGGGAGATCGGCGCGCATGAACGTACCAACAAAGTAATGTATTGGCAAAAGTCCGATTTTTCTACCATACCACAATTGTGGATATGTGACGTTTAGGAGGAGGAGGGGGGGGGG
>OOFE01011732.1:54098-70146 GCA_900323365.1 Monocentris japonica | reverse complement strand
CCCCCCCCCATCACCGTACACGTTAATCCAGATGTGAGCAGCAGATGCAAAGCAGAAAGAGAGAGGGACAGGGAAACAAATAAGGCTTGTTTACTTGTGGTGCCGTTTCCATGCCCACTGCTCTCTTGAGTATATTGAAGAAGCAGACAAAAATAGTTGTGGATGAATTAGGGGAAGGAAGACATGAGGGAAGAGGTTGGGTGACTGCTCTGTGCTAAAAGTATCTGAGCACTTAAAACAGTGCAGGGACTACAAGAGTTTCCATATCTATTGCCAGATGGCACGCAATGATAAAAAGGCTATGTGTGCTATGAAAAGGTCAGGTCTTGTGCTATAAGAAGCAGCAGCTTGGACAGATATTTATGTGAGGGCTTCACCTCAGAGTGGAAGTGCACAGCCTTGCTGTCAGATATCTGCAGCTGAGTGGTGAGCTCTCCCACTCTCGCCATGTAGTGAGTTTTTATCAGCTGTTCCCTGGATTCCTCATCTCCCACCTGCACACACAGACAGAACATTTTTTTTTCCCAGGGGAGTGTTGTCATTTTAAATGCGTGTTTTGTCTATGTTGTCTTAACATGAATACATTGGTGAAGTGCGAGACAACTTACATGCTCAGCTGTAGGTGTGGTGGACAGCATGCCGACCTGGTGAGCACAAGACAAAACACAGTAACATGTCAGGGACTTAATCACAGACTGAGTGGAAGAAAGAGTCAAACCCCCCTAGAAACAATCACAATCCTCAGCACCACCCAACTCAATCAGTGCACCTGCTCCTAATTCATGGACTCAGTCATTTGTTCACCACCAGTCCCAAGCAAACACTGTTCCCAGTGCCAAGGGGTTTGAGTGTGTTTCTGACTTTATAAGTTCATTGAATCATGTTTTATGGTCGTTTTAATTTGAGCAACATTTACGTTATATTTAGTTACTTGGATGTTTTCTTAGTATAGACAATTGAATTCAATGTGTGATACTAAAAGTTGTAGTCTGGTTACATTTGTTGGTGATTTGGAATTTCTCTGGTTTTCTTTCTAGAAACCACACACACACAGTATTATTGTCTGTACTTGCATCTAAACTGCCTTCAATAAACTCTGGAAATGGATGGACACACTTGCTAGTGGAGCCTTCCTTCCTTCCCATGGTGGTGATCTTACTTGAATTGGCTAACAACTCCAAAGACAGTCCTAACTTTTATTTACCAAGGGTTGATGAAATATCAAGTACAGCGGGCCTCTAACATTCCCAGAGCAAACTTGCCCCAGAAGACATTACTATAAAAGTTAATGAACAGGTAGTTAAGTCTAAAATAGATGACAGCAGGGTATGGTGACTATTGAGACAAACGGCTCCACAGTGAGCACAGCCTGAACTCTGTACTGACTTGCCTAAACAACAGTATTTTCACATTCTGCTGCATCAGCACATTAGAAGTCTGGGTTTTATTAAGGAAAAACATGCCTCGTGTGTGAGCTACAAGACAGAATGATAATACTCCCTTTGTTGAAGCAAAGTCAGAAAAATTCTTCTGCAAGCAGAAGAAACTGTTAAGCAGCCAGTGAAGTGACTTTACCAGGCTGGTGCATAGCGTAGCCTCCTTCCCTGTGGCTTTCTGCTCCGTCTCTGCATCCTCATGGCTGTGTACTAGTGCGCTGGCTGGAGCCATGTGTGAGGTCTGAATTCCCCCTGCGGCTGCTGCGAGCTGGGCCTCCAGGTCTGCAATGCGCTGGCTCTCCTTCTCCAGCCTCACCTTCCCCAGCTGGGCCTCCAGGAGCCAGTGCTCCTTCTCCTGCTCCAGCCGAGCGATTTTCTCCTGGCTCTGCTGCACCTGGAGGTGACCGGTGGGGGGGGGCAGTGAGGTTGTGGGAGGAAGGTTGGGTAAAATGATGGGGAGACTATATAACAAGGCAATTTAAAATAATGACCAAGTTTATTTATATATATAGCACTTTTTTAACTGATTTTAAACAAAAGCAATCTTCTTAATAAAATAAATTAAAATGCGAAATCAAGAAGGCATCACAACATAAGAGGATAAAAACAATCAACAATAAAAAAAAAAGAATAGAATAAAAGCTCATCATAAAAAAGTCCATAAAAATAAGTTAATTGATTTAAAAGGTGATACTTATTCTGCTAGGATAAGACAGCTAGACTTTAGAACGACCAGAAGGGCCCCGTCTGAGGATCCAGTGAAAAGGTCTACAATATAGCTTATGGCCAAACCTAACCTTGCTTTTAAAGTGATTAGTACATAAAACAAATCATTTCTCAAGTGTAAAGAGTATAAAGGAATCAGTGGCATACCTGCTGAGTGAGACCCTCTCTACTCTCTGTGGAGCTGGTCAATATACGACGGTTTGACAGGGCTTCTCTGTACGGAACAAATTGTGGCCTAGGCTGAATACAAAAAGACAAGAAAAATGGTGGGAAAACAGACATTTATTGATGAACGAAATGCCTTCAGTCAAGCATATACTGACCTTTCTGAGAGCATGGATATAGGCAGCTGCTCTCTTTTTGTTAGCCAGCATACTCTCTGCCTGCAATGGGTTAAGGGCTACTGTCCCGCCTCTTGGACCGTAGCCTGTGGACGACGTGAAGAAGTCGAGGTTGTTGCTGAAGAAGGTGGCAATCTGCAAGGAAACAGGCGTAATATACCTATCACTCAAACAAGACACGAGAGCTCAACAGCATCCTAAACCAAAACAACACTGTTTATCACTTATATTTCTCAAGTCTATAACTTGTCTAAGTGGCCCGTTAAGCCTGAAATTACCCTGTGTGTTTACTTTACAGAGAATGCCAAAGACCTCTCTAGTGAGTACGACTTCTACCACTGGGCCAACAGGAAGGTGACACAAGTGTCCAAAATGCTAAATGTCCGTTTTTGCCTGCAGAGATGGCCACTTTTCACATAACCTACCAACATGCTATACACCACAAGGCCAGGGGATCACAGCCAACCACTGCCACCCACTGGACTGTGCCTCACATCAGTAGACACATCTCTGCCAACGGTTCAGTTGATCCACAAACCCTGCTCTAGATGGGCAAAGAGAAATCATTTACCCCCTATTTTGATTAGGGAGCAGCTGCAGAGACTGCAATTTGGTCGGTATCTTTGAACGTTTCACTGCAGCCCACCTGAGTCCTGGATTCTATGTTGTCACATTAATGGCAAACTAGCAGTGTGAACCAGCTGCACTGAAAACTCACTGCTACTTACATTTAAGCCTTTTTATAACAAATAAAAGTCACTCTAGTTGAACAGACATAATAAAGGAAAGCCGAGCCTGGCTGCTGCCTGCCCCATGTTGACTTTACCTTGCCAGTGCTGTTGGTCAGCGAGCCCAGGGATCCCAGCAGACACTCTGTGGTGGTCCGCAGCTTCTGGGTGATGGTGGGCAGCTCCTGCTCTAAGCCAGCCTTCTGGTTGTAGTGCTTTGACATCTCTGGACACACAGGGAGGAAAGGGACAGCAGGACAGGCATTTCTTATTTGTCGGCATTTAGTGCATTCAAACCCAGCAGCTAAATAGGATGTTATTTTAAAACCAGAGCTACTGTTTAGGAATGCTCCCTTACTGAATGAGGTGTAATCAAAGAGAGCTACACAGCATAATGATGTGTTATGGATCTTAGTTACACACTAAAACTGCAGGTCTCCGGAGTACTTTTGATCATGGTGCCAGAGGCTCCGTACTGTGCCCACAAGAGATGTAATACAGACAAAGACACAAAGGTAGCTTGCATACAAAGAGATCACATAATTCTATTTGGTTTCCCTACTGTCCCACAAGTTATACCAAAGCCCCTGGGCATTTATTCTACAACAAATGAGCTGGTGGATATTGCTGTGAATACAGAAACGAGAGCAGAGTTTTATGATTGGCAATAGCAGCAAGGCAGTTAGGCTGTGAATCATTGTTGTGTCACGCTGGTTGTGTATGGCTCCAGATCAAATGTGTCTCCACAGTGCTGCTCACCTTTAACGGCATCATGAAGGCTGTGTAGGCAGGCAGCCAGCTGGGTGAAAGCAGCGGAGGTGCTGCTCTGGGGCATGGCATCCCGTCGAACACCTGAGACACATTATACACACATTGTAAAACAACAAGTATATCAGTTCACAGCCCTCTCTCCATCTGTAAAAAAGTAGATCAGTACAGGAAGCTGAAAAAAAAAATCTTTATATAAATGTGTGAAATAACGATGCTGATTCAATGTTAATTGGGATGATTGACAGTACTTTTAGGCAGAAAGAGCTCAAATGTCTTATGGTGACTTACTGGGTAAGGCCAATAAGTTTATGTAGTTCTGCAGTTTCTCAAACATGGACGTTACTCTCTTCATGTCGCTCTGCAACTCCTGGTTTTTACCAGTGAGGGCTGTGGTACAAAGAGGTGCCTCACACTCTTCCTCCAGGCTGTAGGTGGAAGAGAGGATGGTAATCATCAAAACCTCTTCCACTCAATCTTTCTCATGCATACTCACACTCTCATGTACACAGACACACACACACGGAAAGCTGACCTTTTTAGCTGATAGGGTAGAATCTTCTGAAGGAAGTGGGTGTATGAGGAGAAATGATCAGCAAAGTTCTTCAGCGTGCCAACAGTCTCCTTCGATTCAACAGAACACAGTTAACGGTTGATCATCAATCAAAAACAACCCCCCCACTTTGCCTCTGTCCAAAACCACTCACCAGCACTGTGACTGTATCCTCTGTGATGCTCTGGTGTAGTTGCAGCAAGCTGTCCTCCAGGGGGCGCACATAGGCTGCATTCTCATGTAGATACTGGGAAAACTGCATAGCGGGCAGAATTCAGCATTTTAGGCTTATACTATAAACATTACGTGGATCAAATCATTATGAGATTACCGTTAAACGTAGAACCAGAATTATTGTAATATGTAGTTTAATTCATTGTAGTATATAATTGATTATCACTGGTAGTCTTTATTGCCTGTATGGTTGCCTCACCTTCTGGTTAAGAGGAGACACGGGCTCAATGGAGGAGTCCAAGGGGTAGATGTGTACTCTCTGTTCTGTGTAGGAGTGGAAGTTCAACAGAGCAGCCACCAGATCCTGCACAAACCCCAGGGCCTGACCTGCCACATCCCGGGCCTTGAGCTGAGTCCAGAGGAAGAACATAGGAGCGGCACACCTTTAGTCCCCTCATTAAGATATTAATCTGTATCAGTGAATTTGTAACATACAGTATGTTCCTGTATTTGCGGTTTTATTTTCTTTCCATTAATTAAAGTAGGTGTGACTCCTTATCTTCAGTGCTCTCTATAGCTTTACTCTTAGCTATATGCTGCGACAACTCATTTTCCTTCCTGAGTTCATTGGAGGGAATCAATGAATTGCTGGTGCACAGTAAATCCGTCATTACTGGTGTGTTTCCTCACTCACCTGGTGCCTTCGATTGTGTGGTGGAACATTTAGGCTGTTGTAGTCACCAAATTCTGGTAGACGGGAGAGAAGAGCAAAGCGGTTAGACCCCAGCAGAACCTTAGCTGCTGTACTGAACCTTCGTTGACTCAACAGACATTGCTCAAGTGGTATAGCCTCTTTCCTCCTCCTGGTGTAATACTGCGCTATTCACTCCTAAGTGGAATGCTGCTACGGTGTCAGTGGTGCAGTGAGGCTCAGATGTGAATGTCCTAACTCTTGTTTCTGTTCTAAGTGGATAAGTGTCAAATACTCACTGGTGTCATTGAAGGGCACTTTCTCCTGGATAACGCTGCTGCTTTGTTTCACCTGTCTGTTCAGCTCTGACTGGCACCGCCTCAACTGCTGCTGACTACAGAGGCAACAAGAGACAGAGTTTATTAGGTGAAATTGTAGCTTATCATATTGAATAAATAGCTCCAATTCAGTTCAAGTCAAAACTGCAATATTTGCAAATGCAATTGTATTTTTGTGTAGTCATTTACTGCTACCTACTCTCTCTTGAGGTGCAAATCACCCTATCAGACTATTCTCAAACTGTGAGTAAAAAGTAGGACGTACCACTCTTCTGTTCGCACTCTGCACTCTTTTGCCTCCCTCTCCAGAGTCTGGGCTTTCACCTGTCAGACGAGAACAGGAATACATACACGCATCACTCAACTGAAAATCACACCTCTAATCATTCTCTTTCTCTTCCTCCTCTCTGCCTTTTCTCCTGCTCACCCTCACCTCTAAGCGTGCCTTGTCGCTCTGCAGCCTCTCGATGGTTTCCATGTACTTGGTGGTGAGCCCGTCCACAACTGCCTGGTGCTGCTCTGAGTCTCTCTCCAGCTCCTCTAACCGCACCCTCAGCTGGGCCTCCTGCCGCCGGTGCTGCTCATCTGCCTCATAGAACTAACCAGCACGTACCAGGACACGAAACAACAGACACATCAAGTATAATTTGTAGAGTTAACAAATGCCCAAATGTTCAAAATGATCAAATATTTTGTTAAGTTGTATACCTAGGTTTGAAGCACTTGGTACAGTATATAGAACAATGACATGGTGATATAAAAAGTACAGAGCTGCTTACTTGGATATGGAGTCGCTCATTCTCCTGGATCTTTTTCTGCAGGTCCTCATCGAAAACGCTCTGGGTCTGCAGGCCTTGCTGCGAGGGGGAGTCTCCTTTATTCTGGAGGAGGTAAAGATGAAATTGTGCATGTTATTGCTGAAACTAGGGCTGCACAACCACATCACTTTTATTTTCCACAATTAATAATCATAGAATATGGGCATATCGGCAACATTCAAGCAATTAATTTGTTTTAGAATTTTTGCTGTGATTGAAAGTAGACAGGATGTTGAAATAACTTCCTTTCTCAAATCACCCTCTCAGCCATATTTTCAGGCATCCTTTGAAATCAAATTGATTTTATGACTATTACAGACACCATGTAGTGTAGTACACATAAACTAGATGAATTTCATCAATACACCCTGCCACCCTCTATCCAACTCTGTAACCACTCCATTGTATTTCTCTCTTATGCCCACCTTCCCCTTTTTTCCCTTGGCTTCACAAGCAGCCAGCTCCTCTTGCAGGAGCTCCACCCTCTTGGCCAGCTGTTGGTTCCTGAAGCTGAGACTGTCCATCTCCTGCTCCACCTTCCTCAGGCTCTGGTCCCTTTGCTTCATCTGGTCCTGCGGTGGGAGAAAATGGACTGATGAATAACAGAGGTCAGGGCTGACACTGCTGTTGACGTTCACAGCAAGTAGACATGTCTTCTCACAACACATTAGGGCTGAGCCAATCGATTACTGCCACTGAAACATGTGATCAAGTCACTCTTCCACTCTTCAAGCATAGGAGATTGTTTGGGGAAATGATGCCCCTAGTGAAAATGGCCAGGTTGTCATTTTGCAACCCCAGCATGACTGTAATTGCGACATTTTCACCAGACCTGGTTTGGGTGTGGATTGACCGTTTGGATTTCTTTTGCAAATATGAAGATATCGTAGTCCACTTTTTGCAGCACAACTTATGCTAGCTTTCCACCCTGATGATGCACACATTGGACAGACAGTTTTGGATATAGTAAGGAACCCTCTCATAGTCCATACTAACCATTACTGCTGTGACTTAGATACAACTAGTGCCAATGAATGCCTAGTCTGCAGCAGGAGTAGAACTGCACATTAGAGCTGTGGGAAGCCTCTATATTATTGTGAATGCTGCTTTACCTTTAGTGAGGCAGAGCTGGCCTGTTCATCTACCACTGCCTTCTTCAGCACCTGGTTCTGGGCACGGAGCTGTGAAAATATAAGGGGAAAAATATTGAGACATAAACAAAAACAAACAGCTTGAGGCCAGGATTGAGGTGTAAACTCCAGTATCCTCATTAAGCTATTATCTTTAATTGAGAGATCAGTGCTGTAGTTCTGCATGTAAATAAAAAGGCATAAAAAGATGTGTTGCTTATTCTTATTCTTTGAAATCTTCAGTTATAGAAGAGTCATGAAGGGCTGTACTGAGTGAGAAAATAACTATTATGTCACTGTTTAGGGCCACAGGTTGTTAGCAGCCCGCTAGTTGATAGTGTATATATTGGCAGTTTAAACACACAGTTAACCAACCACTGCTGTATGTGTGAAAATGACACAGTCAGCACTTCCTGAAGAGGACATGGACTGGTGCTTGGCTAATGGAGAGATCATAGTTGAACAGGAAACAGCACATTCCCCATGCTGTCAGCTGACACGGAGACAAAGGGTGGAGAAAATCCCTAATGGCCTGCAAGAACGCACTATATCCATGATATAGACTTCACCGCAGAGCTGGTCACTCATTAACAAATTTTATTTGTTAAAAAGTGTTTATGAACTTGAGGATGGGGTAATCACCAGCATTTAGCCTAAAATTCAACACAAGGACATTTCAGACTAGACCCAGGTCAATATAAGTGAATTTTAATAGTACAGCTATGATGCTTTATGTGAAAACATGATTAGGCACTGTCTTTTAAGGTAGTCTGCCCAGGAGGAGGAGATACCACTAATATTCTTTAAGGACTAAACTGACTTTGTCGGAATTAGGGTCTTTGGTCTTACCTTTTACATGTTATGATAGAGGAACCACCAAAATCTTGTATCCCTGTCCTGTGCACGTGGCAACATGGTAGCATTTTTCTGCCAACCCTTTCATCACATAAGGGTAAGTTGACCAACAGGGCAATAGCCCAAAAGGTCGGAGTAGTTCTTTAATATTTTGCAATCAGACTATTTGTCCAGATTGCATGGCTGCCAGTGTTGATTTGCCAGGAACATACAGTGATGTAGCGCCTTGCTTTTGATCTCAAACAATAAAAATAACATCCTGGACTGAGAATCAAGAGGTCTACAGTTCTGTACATGTTCAAGAGTAGCATTAGTTATTGATTATGGAGGCATACTGTTGTATAAAGTAATAGACTGTAATTAGACATTGGCAGCTTCTGTCCTCCAAGCTCTTCAATGCTTAGTGACACCTGTGAGTGCAGAGCAGCACTGCTTTAGCCAACGATACATGGAACAATAACATTACAAATACAGTAATTTACCTTGGAATATTCCTGTGCCAGCTTGCTGTATTTTGCTTGCAGGTCTGCAGCCATAGTTGCTGGAGTCAGAATAACGTTATCCCTAGCTAACCGTTAACGTTAGTCAGATAACGTTACCTAGCTAGCTAGCTAACTAGCAAGCTGACGTTCGTTAGCTTGCCAACAACCTTCTTCAGTGACAGTTACTTGAAATGTTGACGATAGATAAGGTTAGCTGTAACGTAGCTAACTTGGGTTACCTAGCTCACGATTATCTTTTCTTTAGACTGGCTTGCTCCGTTACTTGGTATGATTGACCCCGGATACATTGTGACAGAGAGACGGTCTTGAGTCATGGATAAAGGACTGGTTGGTGATCATCTGATTCAATTTGTAAAGCCGGATGTTATTCCGACTTGCTAGCAAGCCTTAACTCGGCTAACACCATTAACAGAGCCAGCTAACTAGCTAACAGCTATCTAGCAAAACAAATCCCAAGACCGAGTCACATCTAGAGTTAACTGACAGCAGCCGTATGAGCCGATATGTCCCGGTAATTGTATTTAAGAGACTGTAACAGCTATTTACACTGAATAACAGCATTGGCATTTCCCCCCACAGTCACATCGAAATACTTTCATTTTCTAATCCTCATTAGCAAAAAAGCCTCGACTGAAACAGGAGACACAAGCTCAGGGTTCAAAGTTCGAAACCCGAAAAGCTGGTGAGAGAGTGCAAGGATGATGCCCTCTAGCGTTTGAAGGTGTACTAGAAATTTTTTAAAAAGCAAAATCGAGATAGTAATAAGGCTGGTGTTAATAATGTAAAGTACGACTAATTGAGACTACAGTGAGACTAAATTCATGTGCTGTTCAAAATAATGAATCCAGATACATGTACTGCATATCCAGGAGCATACCAAACATCCTGCCTCTGTGTTTTCCTTTAAGGAACATGACATTTAGAATGAAATGTTTTTCAGATGTCAGTGATAACTCATTTAGTAATGTTCTATGAATTTCCACACGTTATGGAATGGTTTGATTGTAGTAGCAGATATGCCCACATGGTATGGGGTCTAAATCAAAAGTGGGTCACTGTACCCCTGTGTAGGATAGTATTTGTGTTTTCGCCTTAAAATGCCAATGGCTTCATTTAGCATGAGACATTGCTTATGAAATGCACTGAAACTATCATTGCTCAAATCCTAGATGACTCATTTCACTTTATCCATAAAAATTCCTTTCAATTTTCATCACAGTCATCATAGTATCACCATGTCTTTAAATGAATCATAACTGGATATGTCTTCTTCTACCAGCTGTTAATTCTGAAACGCACATTGCATTCACCAAGACAAGACTTGCTTGTCGGACTGTTTAGTACCAAAAAACCTTTTCCTCTCTTGCTGATATACTGTTTTTGATCTTAAATGTATACAGGCAAAACACAAACTCTCTCTCACACGCACGCCACAGCCAGTGGCTCCAGCATTGTCTGGTTGCCTGGCAACTGCTGGCGTGGCGTGGTTGCTAGGGCCACGTGGGAGAGGGGGAGGTGGTGCTGCTCTGATTTCCAGCTGAATTGAGGCAGTCAGTAGGGAGAAGCCCCCCTCTTCCAGTAGACACACAGGACTCCATTGAACAATAGAGCTGTGCCAATGAGCCTGAGGCTAGTCAGACAACCTCTTGTTCAGGGTCACGCTGTGTTCATCCCACAGTCCTCCATGACTAATTAACTTACAGGGAGGTGTCGTTAGGACGTCTGATGACGCATCCATCACAGGCACAGCCTTGGAATCTACATTAGTCAAAGGTGCATTTCTGGCAACCTGCCATGTTGATGTTGATGCATTCACAAAGACATACAGGAGAAAAATGGAAATCACGGTGGAGCCACCACATGCAGCGCAGAGCACAGCTTGCTCAGTCAAAACAGGGCTGAACTGCTGGGTTTGGTGGTAAAATATTTGCAAGCTGTAACACAGTTATGTGAAAATTGAGAAACCAGCAACATGGAGAGCTAGCTATTTTAAAGAATGGACTATTATTAGCCATGATTTTAATCTTGTGACCTACACAGTAGGTGGCAATGATGATCAAATATTTAGCAACACAGTACTGACTAATAAAATAAGGTGATGGCATTCATTTGTCGTGGAGGAGCATTTGACAGTTAAAAATGTGGACAGCGGAGACAGAAAAAAAAAAAACTGATGCAGTGATAAAACAAAACAGGTTTTTATTATTGTTTTGTAATACCATATATAATGCAATTGCATATCTTTGGCGAAAATAAATCTTATAAACATTTTATCAACAGAGGTTAGCATACAAAAACCAAAAGATGTGTCTGTCTAACAGACATGGCAGACGACTGACACAAACTGATACTGGGTTGGCAGCTTTACTTAGTCAAATGCAACAAAATGTTCATCATAACCATAATAATTGCAACAGAATTTTGAAAATCACAATCAATATTCAATAACAACTGTCAAGCAATGAAGCAATTGTATGCAGCTTTTGGGTTGTATATGTCCTGGGACCCCATATCTATTAGGTAGCTCATCCACAGATTAACATTTACTCTGAGTCAGAATTAATGTCACTTTGAGACCAACAGAACCTTTCTTTTGCAAGTGCTACAGAAAGAACAAGTAGGATTTCCTCTAGAAGTCTCTCTAACTTCTTGCCAGTCCTCCCTACACTCTAACATAGGTCTGAAAAACTACACAGCAGCAGCCTGGGGGACTAAGTTAGTCTTTTCCAGTTTTCGAAGGTGTTGAAAACAGTTTTCAACACCACACAACAATACCTGGAAGCATGAGTTATCAGTGGCAGTTAGGTGTAAAACATTTTTTAGATGATGACAATGATCCTTATATATGATAAGATTGACAGCTAATTTCAAATTTGAGACTACTTAGTCAAAATATAAACCATACGTCAAACAAATGTAAAAATGATTAAATCAACTTAAAAGAAATTCTACATGGGGAATGTCTGTTCATCTGCAATGTCTACCCCTGCTGTACATCAATTTTGGCAACATAAGGTTTCAGGATCAATATGTTAATCAATTGTTTTCTATTCAGTCTAACAAAAAGCAAAACAAAACATCAGGAAAACCTGGCAGTCATGGTTAAATTGAAAACACCCACTCTAAAGACAATAGACATTGGCAAAATACTTAATCACTATAAAACAGTGAAAGAAAAAGGTGTATTGCTGTAAAAATAAACTGAGGAGAAAAACAAAACAGACTTCTAAAGAGGATTTCACAGAGGGAGAAAACAAATGTGCCTGGCGAGGAGTCATTCATTTTAAATGACCAGTATTTGATAGAGTATTCAATAATCCCATAAATTAACGTCATAAATAAGGTGATGATTAATGAACAACAATTTGTTCTTTCGTTTCACAGCTAAACAAGACCAGTGTATGAAAATGTGACTGAGAATTGCAGCTTACATCCAAGAACAGCTCCCACTCTGAAGCAACAGAGACAAACCAAAGGGTTGATTAAGTCACTATACTGGTCAGAGTCCTCTCCAATTTCCTGTTACGATGATTCTGAAAACTAGGGCACTGTTACTCTAGAGCGCATGACTAAATACTGGGAACAGGGGAATGGTGACCATGGCCTTTACACTTTCACGTCAGTGGCACAAGAAATTTTTTTGGCACTGGTCATGCAAGCTATACTAACAGTCATTGCAACAACATGTGAGCTAGTCTAACATTTTTCCTTGTGAGAAGAAGTGTGATAGAATGTTGAGTTTTTTTACCCTTGTGCATGTCCATACTTTCCTGCACGGCCGCTTGTATGCAGCTGTTATAAAAGCTCAAATGAGGACTGTGGCCATTTTCATAAGTCACTTGTAACTTCCCCTCACTGAACAACATGCAATCAAATGACAATAAACACCCCATTTCACAGCTTGAGAAGTGAGTGTGCACTTCCTTATTTTGTTCTAGGAGGAAGAACGAGGAGGAGACAACACTGGCCAGTCTGAACCAGGGGTACGTCGGCGCAGCACAAGTCTGCGTCGTCTTGCCTGCCAGCGACTGCACAGGTACACTTGCACGTGCACGTTCCCCAACTCTCCCTGGCTATATTATCCCCTGCTCGTCCTTCACACTCAAATCTGCTCCCCCTCCGCCCTCTACATCTCCTTTATTTGAACCAAAACAATCTCCCGCGCACTAATAGCGAATTACCTTGGCTACAAGATCAACCAAATGGAAAATTAGCTGTATGATTTTGTAATTTTTGTTGTTCAAAACTGAAGAGAACACACAGGGAGGTGTGATCAAACTATAAACCCAAATGACGGGGCTAGAAGCTGTGGTAATTTACCGTTGTCTCCGCTCCTGCCCATTAACCAACTCTATACTCAATAGGACCAGAAGCAAGCATTAGAGTCCAATCCTATTAAGTAAGAGCTCTCTTATAATTCACTGTGAAGTGTAGCTGTAGCAAGGAGGAGTTGGATCTTTCATTACACCAATCATATTCACTCGAGCAGTATGACTACTTTGTCATTAAAAACATTTGGATTGAAACAGTGGCAGTTAGTTTGACCATCTCAAACACTTTTCTGTCAAATCCATCATCTCAAGCTCTAGTCAACATGTGCTGCATCTCATGTGTATGACACACACACAGACAGACGCATGAGTAACCTATGCTAGCACATGGCCAACATCTGCCATTTGGTGGTCAGATTAGTTGCTTCACTTTGCATAGGTTGTGAGCAGAAACAAATACATGTAATGTTTGTAATGTAATGCACATAAAACATGAAAAAACAGATGAATGAGAGGCGGGTGACAGGAAAAAATGGAATAGCTTTCCTTTGTATAGCACTGGAATGGCCTCACAAAGCCTAGCAGTAAAGTAGTATAGCTAACGTTGCAACTAAATTTGGCAGTGGCAGAGTAACGCCATTTCCACATCTTGCTTATCCTGAAGGAGACAGATGTGTAATAAGTTTAGCTGATCATTAGATCATAATACTACTTCATTCACTGTCTTAATTGTAAAGTTTAACCAGTGTACTCAACTCTGAAAAATACCACCATTAAATAACGTCAAAAAGTTAAGGTTGTGGATTAATTATTGCATCTCTCTTTAGAGAAGATTTGTAGATTAAGAATTCCTTTCAAACCAGTGACATTTTTCTTCAGCACAAAAAGGAGAAATTGATTACACCAGGAGGTTAGATTTTGTTTGTTACAAACATGCACTCATTCGCTTCATAAATAGGTTCACTTGGAAGAGAATACAGGTTTGAGGAGGAAGCATGCAACGCTTTGAGTTATAAAACTGTCAGCTTTTCCCATTTTGTCTTTCAGTGGAAAATCCTTAAATCACAATCATCTAATCCAACAGAAGCAGGCAGGTCATTTTGGATAGGTATTATGATGTTTCTCCGTAGCCCAAACACCCACCCCAGCAGTTACCTCCGAGTTACAAAAGTCTCTATATGGCTTTGTTCTCCTGTGTGAACGATACTATTGCCATTTGTTTTGTTGGACAGGTATACCAAACAAAAAAGGCTCAAAATGGCCAATCAGTGATCAGATAAGGAGAAGGAGGCACACTGGGACACACGATCAGGGGTCAGAGGTTAGGGTTCACAGGGTCAGGAGTCTGATGGAAAAAAAAAAAAACATCTTCATTTCCTGTTCAGTTTTTTGCTCTTGACAGTACGTTTGGAACCCTCCGTGCAGCTGCGTATACCAGCAAGGTGCAGCAGAGAGCCAGCTGCCTCCTTCAGCTCCTCGTCCAGCTCTGGCTTGACCTCACATCGTGCCCTCTTGCCTGCGGGCCACTTAATGGAGGGTGCGTGTCGTGTACGATGGTGGCCACCCCTCTCATCCCAGAGGTCGGAGTCCTCGTCACTGTGGAAGCCCTCGCTGCCGGCACGGCGGGTCTGCCCACGGTCACAGCCCCCCTCATCCAGGGAGGAAAGAGAAGAGGAAGAGGAACGGGAGGAGCAACGCTGCAGGGCCATGCTACTGTAGTTGTGGTCCTGCTTTGGATCGCTGCTCACCAGAACAGTGTCAGGTCTGGACAGGTCCAGTGGACTATCAGAATCGCCTGTCGAGAGCAGAAGATGGGAAGAAAGATGAGCATACAGAAATATTCAAAAGCAAGAAGAAATTACTACTATAGAGTGGGTTTTGATAATAGCAGCGATTAAGTTTGATAATCAACAGCAACAGCATGAGCATCTTACTTAATCAACACATTCAAAAACACAGGGGAAATGAAATGCTTCACCACTTCTGCTGAATTATCTTGTACTTACAAGATTTTCTGATATTGGGTAGTGGCAAAGTTACATTTCAGCTTCCCAAAATATATTATATTATAATATTATTATTATATTAATATAACTATATACATATATATAATAAGTTTCACAAAAACTGTGCCCACAGGAAAAACACTTCCCAAGAACTTCACACTAAGCCTGCTTGAAAACCGAAAAAAAAAGCGAAAATATGCTTTAAATGAAAATAAGGTGAGGTACAGGTGACAAATTAAATACCACAAAAAAAAGTAATAGAACATTTAAACAGTGGTAGGGTGGCATGTGAGATGAGACGAAAGCATGGTTGGTTGGGGAGTGGAGTCTCTTACATGGGTCGACGTGGTGCCCGGGGGCGGAGTTTAAGAGCATCATGGCAGTGGCAGCATCAATGTCAGACTCTGGAAGAGGAGAGAACATGCATGATGGTCAGTCCTGATGTGTTAAAGCAGGGTAGGGGCCTCTAGGAAGAGGCAGGGGTTCTTCCAATGGTTTTCACACAGAAACATTGTGATCCCACCAAGACTTAGCAGAAGAAGTGGATATGCAGAAGGAAAGATTGTCAGAGGATGACATCATGCTATAGATATTTACAGTGCATCCCATTTTTTCAGTGTCTAAAAGCCCCGTAGCTCACTTCTGGGGCTCTAAATAATTAATGATTACATTGAGACTGAGTGCTCAACACTCAGCACCAGCAGAACCTC
>OOFE01011732.1:33415-54048 GCA_900323365.1 Monocentris japonica | reverse complement strand
AGCTCTCGCCATTATGATCTACATGAGGCTGCGATGACTTAAAAGAAAAAAATGCCACCCAAATGTTGAGGATAAAAGCATAGTGATGCTGAATGTTCTGTGACTGAAATGTACAACATAATCAAAATAACGCAAAAAGAGAAGCTAGTATTGCATTGACTGAAATTTCTAAGAAGCTGCAGGTTCTCATTAGGCAGGCATCTTTTAGATTTGATGTACCCAAACTTTGAAAGAAGCTTTTTACAGATTTTCCCTGAGAAGACAGAAAGAAGGACCGAGACAGATTGCGTTGGTCTCACCTTTGAATGAACAGCCTTGCAGGAAGAGGTGGCGAGGAGGTGAGGAGGCACTGCAGTGGGCAAACAAAGGACATGAAGGGTCAGTTATTGAGTATGTAAAGGAAGATCAAAGAAAAGACAATTGTAGTCCTGCAAATCTCTCATTTCATCATTTAAGAGTTAAAAAAAAAAAGATCAATCACCAGAGAATTCACAAATAATAATCTCCAGTGACCCCAAAATAAAACAGAAACACACATAAAATCTGGAGAACAATGGTGATTCTGATTTTGACAGAATGGTGGCTGAAGGTTCACCTGGGTGGGGAGGCGGGTGGTGTGCAGAAGGCATGTGCGGCAGGGAAGTGTTGCTTCCTAAGGGCTTGGATCAGGTTGGGTCGGTACTCAGGGTCAACACACCAGAGAGAACCCTTTCCATTGGCCTGCAGTAGAGAGAGGGCACAGTCAAACTTATTACCCCATGTTAGAATAAATGTAAACTAAGAACCCTGTGGCTACAGATGGTTACCGGAATTTGTATTTAAATCAAAGTCTTCATGTTGTTATGTAGGTTTGGTTACTTAAAAAAATAAAATTAAAAAAATAGTTATATACAGAATACACTGAAATCATGCTGTTCTATCAAATTCCATTACATTTCATTTTGCATGAATGGCACAAACTTAAGGCACATTTTCTTTGAAGAACCCTGAGACAATACAGATTGTGTAAAATTGCAAACGTGTTACTAGGAATTCCTTCAGTCACTAGCAGGCTCAACAAAAGGAGGAAACAATCACTCCAGGGCAGTATGTGACGAATGAGTTTGTCTGTTGGTGAACATAAGGGAGTGTGCAAACTGTCGCCTTTTTGCATGGTGGTGTACCCAGTCTGGGAGGAGAAGCGACGAAGGGGAGGGAGGGAGGAGAATAACCTTGACTCAGATTACCAACCAGCTCTGATGCAGGAAGAAGGAAATGTCACCATGGCAACGGAAACCACCAGGCAGTGTCATGTGAAACTGGTGCTGGTCTCAGTAGAAGAAGGGCTCATGCTGTGCACCTGCATGCTGAGCGAGCGGCCTGCACTGCACCGTGTTTGCTACTCGATGGGCGGAACCACCGTCCCCTCCCGTGGAGGGAAAATATCAGCTCTCAACCGAGTACAGCCTTGGCATCACGTGCATGTTCAGAAGTTTATGCAGAATATGCACAATGTGCTTATACATTTGCCACAAGCATGTGCGTATGAGAAGGACAACTTCTGCATTTTTTTCCTCTATGTGGATATGCGGCAATAAAACAAACGGTCATGGGTGTCAAATAACTCTGTGCCAGGACAGGCTGACAAAGAATCTTCCTACCCTCTCATCTTTATACTCTTGGTCATGTTTGCTGCAGTGTGGGCAGCTTCTCTCTCTGGTGAAAGAGTTGCACTATACCTTGTTGTGCTTCAAGAGATAAAGTCCTATCGTAGTGTGCTGTGTTTGCACTTCCTCTGAAGGAGGATCTGTGACCTTGACTGGATTCCACCCTTATCGCAGCAGAGTCAGAGGTCCCTGCGGCTGTGTTACAGTCCCAGGCACTGTCACATGAGCCACACTGCAGCTCTCTACTGCAACACGCTGTTCACCAACAGTAGTGTGCTAAACAACACAGACACAATTCGGGCACATGGAAATAAGATCACATCATCTAGCTAAGCTATACTGACAACAGCAGCTTAAATTACTCCTATTAGAACCCACTAAGCATTGAAGAAAAGTCAAACTAAGTAAACACTGCACTTTTCTAGTTTTGCATGTGTGAAGTGTATGAAAGCTAAGGGACAATTTGCCAACCTACCTTCCCCAAGCTCCTTTCCACCTTGCGGAAGCATTTATTCAGGGACAGGTTGTGACGCACTGAGTTCTTCCAGCCAGTGGGGGCACTGGAGAAATAAGGGAAGTGCTCAAGAATCCAGCCATAGATCTCTTTGACAGGCAAAGACTTGCTGGGCGACTGCTCAATGGCCATGTAGATGAGGAGAGAGAAAGAGAAAGGGGGCTTCGACTTCAACGAGTCCCGTTCTCTGCCTCTGCTGTGTGATGATGATGAGGACGATGACGGGCCCTGGTTGGCCCCTTGGTCCCCCTCTATGTCGAAGAGGGGGCTGCCACTGGGCTGAGCTTCAGGTCCCCCTAGAGTGAAGTTCTGGAGCAGGTTTTCATGCAGCCAGTTGAGGTTGGTCAGCTCCTCATCCTCAGAGCCTCCACTACGATCCACACTGGTGGCCAACGGACTCGATGCACACTCCGCCTCAGGCAGTGTTCCCGCACCACACACGCCTCTGAGTCCTGTCCGCTCCTCCTGCATACCCGGAATTTCCGTTTTCTTATCTGGTGACATCCCAATGATTGGACCCATTAAATCAAGGAGGTCTAGAGAGAAAAAGAACAAAGCTGTTAATGTTAACACAGACAGGCTACACAGAAGACTTGACAAAACCACAGTTTTTGATGGTAAGCTGATTTCCAAACATGGCTGGCAGTGTAAAATAACTGGATGCGACACATTGGAATGATGTGCTCTTCCAACCGCTGAACTTGTTTTCCTAAGGTTACCCTTGGGGCACACCCCCTGTAGCTGTGCCTGTCTGCTCTCATTGCACTTCCTGGCCCTCTCTCACTGCCTCTCTCCTGCACGCCTCACGAGGACGGAGAGGCTCTCCGCTCACCCCTTTAGACTCCAACCAAGGACCTTCGAGGAGGTCCTCTTGAGCAACTGTACCAACTCACGGTTCCACTCCTTGACGCCCATCTCATTTCAGACAAGATGCAGCTGCTCGTTAAGTGTAAATGAGCATGACACCATCCGGAAAAAAAATCAAGACCATAACTACAGGAATGAGTGCCTCCATCTCACAGAGTGGATGGCTCTTAAACGCTGATCTGCATTCAGCCAGGACCAAGGCTCAACTTACCACATGCCAGATGAAGTGGTGAAGAGAGGCTGAAGGTCTGGGTGGCCTCAATCATTTAATAGCACTAGGAAAATTAACACTGCCAAGCACCAATGAAGACCCCAGAATTCATCAATGGAAGTAGGATACCTTTTCACAGTGGGACAGTGTTAAACCTTTAGACGCAGCAAGCGCATAGAATGAGTACAGTTGACACGCTATCTTGTACAACAGCAAAAATACCCAAGAGGGCAATGAATGTGATTACGGTCATGACAAGAAATGTGTCTAGGGACGAAGCACTTGTGCCGTTTATTGTATAGCCAGTTCAATGTCCTGTTTATCATTATTTAGCTTAGTAACCAAATGTATCAACTACTATTGCACAGCCCTATGTACTTCAGAATGTTTTCCATGCATCTCATTCTATTGGAGTACACCTTCCTCTTGGTACACTGGACCGACGTGCTACTGGTCGCTCACTACAGTTTCATAAGCAATATATGCCAAGCTGCTCAAACACACATAGCAATAGAATGCTGATTCTGAAATTTTCATAAAAGGACAAGGTGTGTTTTACAGGCTCATAAAGCACAATTCCATCACCGATTTGACCAATCAAACTGCTTGGCTAAAACTACCCTTTGTACCTTTGGCGATGTCATATCCTGACTATGGGGGAAAATGCTGTTGATGACAGTTGATTTAAAGTGTAATGCACCATGGTTGTCCTTACAAGTCAATTCACATCAATTCATTTAGCATTGTGTTTAATTGTGTTTGCATTAGTGTCACAGTTACCACAACACCAAAATGTGTATTTAACTTTCATCTGGTTCTTAGGTGTAATTTTGGCAGAAGTTCTTTCAATGTACACCAACTTGGAATAGAACTGCTAAAATGCTAACAAGAGGGTGATACCAGTTTCTGAAAAAACTAAACTTCTGGCAACAAAACCTTTTGGATGGCCTTGCTCGGAGGTCAACAGATCAGGCCTCTGAAAATCCAGAACCTAAGAAAGCAAATTTGCACTGAATGATCCCATGTGGTAGTGTGGTAAACTTTAAAATTGTCATTAGCAGCTGAGCTCAATACTGTCTTCCTGGTAGTACCCATTCTGTGACCAACCTTGCTTGAACACCTTTCTTCTGCCTCAACAAACCAACAATCAATGTTTTTCTTTGGAAAGGAACGCAACATAATAATGAGAAAACTCCATTATGCTCCATTAGTCTAATATCTGTCTATTTTGTTCTTGAAATGTGGATTCTCTTTCTCACCATTTTACTGTGATTATGTTATATTATGTTATGACTATCCAGATACCTGTCTAACACTGTCAACACAACACTTTATTGAATTCATTGGAACATCAGACTGACATTAAATTTGAATGAGTTTGTAATGCCGTAACAGGAAGCCTACGGTCTCTCACGCTGGTTGATGAGGCCAAGAGCACAAAGAGATCACTCCTCGGCTCAGCTCACAACAAGCTTTAATCTAAGTCCTCGGTGTCACCATGACAACCATGCCGTCCCTTCAATTAAGAGCAGAAATCCGCCAAACAAAGAGTCAATGGGAAAATAAGTAATCCATCCTGGCTGGCTCTGCCACCGACAACCACTGCGCAGCCACCCTGTAACGAAATGCTCCTGCTGTACTGTGTGCGGACACCAGATGCCCCAGTCTGGGGTGGTCTGGGATGCTCCGGATCAGGACTGGGATGGGTAGGGCTGGATGGTGGGGGAGAAAGGCAGAGTGGAGAGGCATATCTTTTCACTGCTGTGATAAGACAGGAATTGGGTCAAACTGTACAAGAGAGTTTGCAGGGTGGGTAAGACAGGAGAGGGAGGCGCACGCACACATGCACATGCACGCTTCTCAGAGCCAGCCAGTGAGGAGAAGGGGGGCGGGGGGAGTCATTAGTGCATTAATAAAATGACAACTCAACTCTCATTGAAGGGATAAATATATAGATATGCAGACAAAATACATTTTAGTGTTCAGTGACTTCCAGATTTAAGTCCATCAATTCTTCAGCTTTGAATGCATACTTGTAGCATGTTTGTGTTTATTCTACTGCCATACTGTGTCTCATCTGCTCTATATGTGAGATCCTGTTACATTTTGTGCTGCATCTTGTCTGTCAGTCCTATATTGTCTGTATGTATCAGCACCAACTGACCAGGTCAAATTCCTTGTGAAGCCGTTGTACTTGGTGAATAAAAGCAATTCTGACCACCAACAAAAAGGAACATCGAGGGACCAGTCAACACCACAGTCAGAGGAATGCCAGGGACTACGAGAGAGAGGAAGTATGAACATACAGTCGGAAGAGGCTTAACAATAGGGAAGTCCTTTTATGGAAGCAATGAGCAAGAGAAAGAGAGAGACAGAAGGAGAAAGAGAGAGAGGAAGAGCAGAGATTGAATGGCGAGGTGGGCTATATAAGTTATCTTCAGTCTATGATGAATCACAGCTCTCAGCAAAGTAGAGCAATCAGATATGTCAGGGAGCAAGAGAACTGCCCATTTGTGTTAAAAGAAAAGCTACGCTCAGAGCCCAAAACACAAATAGATATCCCTTTACATGACAGGTGACTCCAGATGAATTTAGAAACAGAAAAGGGACAAGGCAGACAGACAGGTCTGTAGTCTTAAAAGAAAACATCACTCACCCTCCCTCAAAAATGACTGCTGCTAAAACCATTTTAGACAACATCCTAGAGCTGTGTATTTTTGTGAGCTGTGTGTAAATGTTAGGCAACACATAAAATGGTTAAGCTGTGGCTAAGGCTGTATAAAAAAAAAAAGTATTATTTTATGGGATTTCTGTGTTCTTAGAAAGCTCACAACAGAGAGAGACAGGGAGGATGGGTGAGGGAGAGGGATGCCATGTGACAAGGGTCCCAGGCTGGATTCAAAGACAGGACATTACAGCTCTACGTTAGGCGACTGAGCCAACGGCGCTGCCAGGAAGCCCCAGGTTAGGCTCTTCCTCAGGACTTGAAGTCTAGATCTATGACTGCGTTAGTAAATACCTGCTACCAAGCATTTAGGTCACAAATTACAGCATACCAGCACAGGTTGGGCAAAAAAAAGACCTTCATTGCAGCAGGTCTGAGTTTGATAAACAGGTGTAGCCAAAGTATTTTCTGTAACAAGAGTCAACTGTAAATACCCAGTTGGTTCCTCTTTCACCTTTAAACAAACCATGAAGGGCTGTAACCTCGGCTCAATTTTGTTGCTTGTAGTTCAGATGAAGTCTTGGCCTAGGCAAAGTAACAGATGACTGATTAACCTTAAGGCACCAGAGAGGTTCTCCCCAGTCCAACATCACACCCCTGACCTCTCAGTTGGGCCCTAAGGTGCTATAGAGTACTTGTCCTCTTCTGAGTGGCTCCTCCAAAACACTGCTATTTGAATATCAACAGAGGCAGGGTGGACAAAAAAAGCTGCCTAGCATCCGTCCAAACACAGGAAGCGTTTTACCATGATTACCGTCGGTCAATTATCACTGCTGTAAGCATTATCGCCGTTATCATTGCTCTTATGAAAAGGCAACAAAGAGAGGCGGCTGGGGATGCGATAGATAATGGGACACTAGCGTGTAAAGTGTGGAGGGGGAGAGGAAGCTAATGAGCTGGACTGGCCTGTTGACTGCAGCTCATCCTTGAAAATACACCAAAGCTGCACTGCTGCTGACCCAACAGCTCATCTGCAAGTTAAAATAGCCCAGCGCACCGCCAGTCCAATCATATTCATGTGCAAACAGACAGGCACTAACAGCAGGTGCCAAGGCACATTTTTTCCCTTTCAAACTGCTCTTTTATCCTGTTAAGCACTTAGCCTCTATTCAAAAATACACAAAGACATATGGAGATAGCCTTTAGTGGCAATTCGAGCCTCAAATGTCAAATATGTACATGGGATTGTGAAAAAAGTGATGGATAATAGCCAAAATGACATGGTCCTGGTTGAGATGTTTTCTGGGAGCCACTCTCATGACCAGGACTCAGTTGCCACGGCAGCCAACGCTGTAAGGGAAGCAATTGTGCTCATGTCTGTGCATGAAGAGAGCGCCTAATGTGGGGAGATCAATACAGGCGGAAAGTGCTGAGGACAGCAGTCTACCCCATTCTCCACAAACCTGTCTGACAAAGAGCGTTGGGAAAAACCACAACCAACCTGGATGTCGTGACACCACTCACTGGGTGCCATAAAGGCATGCTGTACATTACCTGTACCTTACACCAAAACATTCAGTTTTGTAGGTAGAATATTATGTACAACTTACTATTGTCATGTCAACAACAGTAGAACAAGATTTGTGAACTAAACAAAAAGACTATGAGAGACCGTGAAACTGCCAAGAGTTCGTACACAGGTGTACTCACACCACACCCTCTTCACAAGAGCTAAACCTGTTGACACAAACCAGTTACACCTCTGTAATAGATACACAAAGGTGTGTCACAAAACCCCAAAGCAAGGGCTGTAATTTGAAACCCTAACTGATATTTAGGCAACTACCCAGTCTGGGTAAAGCCATTTTGTTGCTCTGAAAATGTGACTGGGACATAGAGAAAAAGTGAGAGAGAAAAGGAGAATGTCAATGTGTTAGAGGTAGGCAGCTGAGTGGCAGTCCAATCCAATGTAATGGGAAGGTCAAACTATAGAACAATAACAAAAATAAAATATCAGTTACAACATGGGCTATTGTTCCAGCACATTTTTCAAATAAAACTACTCCACAATAAAAATGGATCAACTGAGTGCCTGAGGTGAAAGCAAACAAGAAAGCTTGCACAAAGGCATTACAATTGGCCCCACATTCTCCTTATACAAAGGAGCAGTTGTTTTTGCTCTAGTAATGTTTCAGTAGTGCTCAGTATTCGCCTCACAGTATCAAACAGAGGGCCAGGAGGGAAGGAAACACCTCCTGCCTGTTGAGGAAGTTCATTTTCAGAAAACAAATTCAGACTTCACACAGAGAGTTAGGCCTACTCTAGATCAACACAGTAGACTCGGCTGGTGAGAAGACTAGCAGTAGTATTTACTTTGCTGATCATTTCATTGATCAAGTCAAAATGTAGCAGTGAGTCAAATTGCCTCAAGCTGCATTTAGACCCCCGCAAACTGGTGGTGGGCAATTCATTCAGAGTTGAAGTTATTACAGCAGACTGAGAAATGGCCTGACTTGGCACAAGTGGATAAATAGATCAAAGGGATTTTTAACAGATATTTTTAACTGAGAATTGTGCTTTTGAGTGCGAGACTCTTATTAGGCTGATTACTTCATGTTACTATGAAATCATGGTGACTAGATGTTTTACGTAGAGGTGGTGCAGGCTCCTCATAGACATGTTGACAGAATTTAAGTTCTGATCCTTGCAACGCTTATCAAAAGTCAGATGAAGCTTACAGGACTAAATAGACCTTGTCTAAAAGGCAATCTTTGAATTCCACCACCATGTAGCATATAATGTGAGTCAGACACCAAATCATATTAAACCACATCAAAGTTTCTCGTCTAACCGATTAATGCAAATCCAATTGCCAAATATCCAGGCAGGGCAAAATAAGGGAACAATGGGCAGCGATGTTTATCATTGACTTTGCATCTGAAGATATATTATGGTTACTTAATATCATTATCTCTTTATTTTAACCCCCCCCACACACACACACACACACACACACACACACACACAGATAGGACTGCGCTTGGATGGTCAAAAGAGGTGAAGGCCTTCCAAAGTACAGGCCAGCAGTCAGCCAAGACTGAAACCTTATCTCATGGGGTCATGTGGATGGTGTTCAGTGTGCAAACACTCACTACGACTCAACATGGACAATGTAGCAACAGCCTTATAGCCTTTCTAATGTAAAACAACAGCAGTGACAGACAGATCATTTTGTTCAGTCCTACTGTACAAAGGTTTAGAAAAATAATTAAAATGGACATTATTGCCAAAAACACGGAAATGATGGGGACAATAATACTCCCAAATCAGTGCAAACTCTAACAGAGAAGGCCTAATTCACTAATCAAGTCACTGAAATGTTGTCCATTGCAAGTTTTCAACAATCCCTGCACTTTAACCACACAACTTTTCAGAGAAGCCACAGCAAAATTCATGCATGTTGCATTGCAATAACAGTAATAAGACAACTAGAGGAACTTCAGCATGCATCATCAACCAAGGATTTTATTTAACCCATCATAACAGGAGCATTTGCTACTCCAGTGCCATGTGGGTGCATGGCCTGCCTCATGCCTTCTGCTGTAGTAAACTGTCTTCCATACTCACCTATGTAAGGTGTTACAGTAAGGAAGGAACTCATGTGCATTACTATGAAAATCGTATTTCAGGTTTTATGTGCCCAAAATTCACCATGGTGATCTGACGCCAATGCTGAACTTTTAAAAATAGCAAAGCTCTGGACATGCTCTAGTAAACTGGGCACACTTTCTCATGGGTGGAGTTGTTTCAAGTACAGAGCCCACTTTAAAATAGTATGTCTTTCTGCTCTCATGTCAATAACGAGGTATGGTGTATCACTTTTCTGATAAAGCAATGCTTTATCATTTCAGTTCTATGGTACTTGGGCTGGTACTGGTCCCAAATGACAACAGATTCCCCATTCACCCCTGCACTCGCTAAAAGATCCTGATCTCTTGCACACAAGCTCGTCAATAGCCTGTGTCATTGTCGTCACACTGCCATCTCAATTAAATAAATCCTGTCAATTCAGCCAGGAGTGAAAAGACAAAGGCCCATTGTGACACAGGACACAGCCGTGCTTCCCTCTTCCTCTCTCTCTCAATCAAGCAAACGGTCACATTAGCGTTGCTTTCAATGAGGCAGGCTCTAATGGGTGCTGCGTCTTGAGTCCACGCCCTAAGAAATGAGACAGCCATAGGGACAGTCAAGGGGTCAGAGGGGCAGGGGAAAGGGGAGGGGGGCTGTTCCCAATAGATTCAATACATAACCACTGTGACCAATCTAGAGATGTAAAACAAGAAATGGAGTAGACTTAGGGGCGCCACAACAGGAATACTTACACTGCCCATGTGTAACTTCTGTAAATACACACAGAGGCAGGACTAAGCAGGAACAACAAGACAGCTGAGGTATACAAGCAAACATTCCCATCCAGACAGAGTAGTCTATTTTTAGACTGTTGGGGAACCAAATCTAAACCACCATTTTGTATTTTTGTTGGTGTGTCATGACATTAAGTATATGAGGCTTTCCCCAGACTATAAAACAGTGAACTGATAACTTGAAAACTGCTAACAGGCATAAAGACAGATTACTACCAATGTTAGACATTTAGCTGAACCCTGTTCTGTCTGGTGTTGTAAAATGATGCCAAAGATCACAAAAAATAAGAGCTGTGACAAACTCATCAGCCAAGCAGGACATAAAAAAAACAGTTCTTTATGATAAGGGGCCCAAAGAAGGGAGGGGACACATGGGTGGCAACACGCCTCTACAGAGAGGTATACATTTGCAATCCAAATTCAGAGCTACCACCTATATTTGATTAGTGCACTCTGAATGTCATGTAACCAAGACAACTGAGGCGCTGCAGACTCCTGGGGATGTCCCCTCTCCTGGCGGGTTGTTCTGGGCAAAGAAGGGACAGGGCTGTGAGCAGGTGATGAAAAAATGTGTGCAGCTGCAGTCATTCAAGTCAACCATCACAAAATCATGCTAGGTGCCTCAGAAGCAGTCAACTCCACAGGCCAAACAGGCCGATGTCAGTAGTCAGAGCCTTGATTGGTGATAGACCTCAGATGGACCGTGACTGTTCAATTAGACACCAGAGGCCCTCATAAAGGGAGCTAGAGGCAGGTCGACACACTCTTTATAGATACGACAGACATGACAATGAGGACGTATGTTGGCCATGAATCCACTAAAACAACAAAGCTTGTTTCTTTCACCTCCTTGAAACTACAGGCTAGTTTTACCTTATATTACCTCATAGTATTTCAACTGTGTACATGTAAAACCATGGTGATATGCACACAATAGCATAATTATGGAAATATAGGTGTGAGCACAGACCATAAACTTACTTATTCTGCCATTTTATCCATTGTCACATGTGACTCAGTCATAGGGCTTTCAGAGATCAGTAGGTTGTAAAGCTATGAGTAGTAGCTTTTCTTTTGGCCCATCCATGAGAAACTACTGGTTTAGTAGTGGTTTAGCAATCCCAAAAGATTCTGCCACGTGGGTGAGCTTTCTTAATGAAGTTAAAACCCACAGTTACTTATATACTTACAAAGAACACTGCAGCTTTTAGAGGACACAGCCTTGCATTTAGTCTGGGTCAGAGTACACAATTCTGTGATAAGGCTGATTACAGGGCAACACCACCATTTTTGAAAAGTAGTTTCTACATCAATCTTGCTTCGTTTTTCCTCTCATTAATATCTATGTTGTTCTGACTGAACACCATAATGGAGTCCTGGTGTATCTCAAATGTACCTTGGACACTTGAAAAACTCACATTTGATGAAAATGCTGTGCTGAATATGGTGGTCTCATTTTTTTTTCTGTCAAGTTGCTTCATTGTAATGCTATACATCCCTTTAGTTACAGGTACAGTATAATGGAGCAACTTTTCAGAAAAGTGACAGATGATGAAGGTTCAGGTTCAGATGATGAAGTGTGGCATTTCCAAGGGGTTCAAAGGTGTTTTCAATACATTTGATACACTGGGAGCCTATCATAGTGTTCAATAAGAGTAAAATGGATACTAAATAGCTCAATAATGTAAAAGCAAAACTGTATGAACACTGCATTGGTATGGTCAACATATGTCCATGAATGAGCATGTAATGTTACATAGAACAATGTGACAACTAAAGCTTTCTACTAAAACACTTGGAAACTTTAAGTGAGAACAAAATGCCTTGACATCTAATGTAATCAACATGATTTAGCAAGCAGGCCAATAACCCAGGGTTTCCCCCCAGGATTTTGTGGCAAAATTATGCCGGGGCACTGCTGATAAAATCAAATGATACTCTGCCTGATGTAATCAGTTGTAACATTGACTGCCTGTAAATTTCACACATGTGTGCTGAAATTCAATAACACAGACTAAATCAAAATGACACCAATAGAATATATAATCCTACAGTAGCTGATTCACAAATAAGATATACGAGTTACCATTTGAGCCCTCCTGCTCTGTGAGCATCCCCATAAGAAAAAAACAATATTCACACACACAAGGCTTTCTATTTCACCTCTTAATGAAGTAGAAAGGGCTCTCAATCCATGGAATAGTGTTCCCTACAAATCCCATAAATAACAATTCAGAGTCTCGTGCCAGCAATGTAAATAACCTAATTATGGTGTAGAACTAAAGATGACCCAGCTCTGCTTGTGACAACATTGTAGCTCCATGTGCCCATGAAAACCCATTTCATGTCAGCAATAAGAGCATCACTGGGTTATGACGAGTGTTATTTATAGTAATGAATGCCAGCAAAGTAAGCATGCCCTCATCTATTCTGGGAGGCAAAAATAATTAACCTTCAGAGGCCTATGTACATACAAGCATGTACAGAGTTGGATACATGTTAAGACCACAAACAACAACAACAGATGGTTCTGACCTACAATATGGCCATAAATTTCTGGCAATAATATAATGGCAGGTTGATCGCTTGTGGGTTTTTTTTATTTAATCTTCTGTCGCCTTTGTTTCTCTGTTTATCACTAGAGCTTAAACAACTGTCAAGCAAGATGGGAACAATGTCAGTCTACATTAATGTCATGACCTCCCTGCAGAAAATAACTAACTTTTCCATCACTTTTTCCATGTATGCACAAAAAACTCAAAGCATACATTTTATCTTGAGGTGGTGTGTCCAGTCTACTAGATACATACAACATTCACAACTAACCACACAAACAGAGCACAAAGGCAGGCAACACCAGACAAGTGAGGAACAATACAGAACTATTCAATAACAATATCAGCCCAGCTGGATTAAAAATAATATTTTTTCCAACACTCAGACATTGTTTGTAGAGCATTCTGTATCTGGGACAATCTTGTGATAATCCATTACATCATGTGCTTTAGCTAGCTAGTACAACCTCCTAGCCTCTGGTGCTGCCGATACACAACATGAAACTTTGAACTATTTATGGGCATGACGGCAATACGTGTGTCTTAAACGCACAGAAACAAACACACATTTGTATAACGTAACGTTATTATGTGATATCACTTTTTTTTTTTTACCAGAGGTGTTTAAATCTATCAAATGCCACGGGTCAACAGTCTTCGCCCGTGGAAAAGACAAACTGTTGTAAGCAAACAAGTTCCGGAACAAACCCGGCTTCTGTATGTGCTTGACACATTTCCAATCGCACACACTGGAAATTGGATACAGCTTGGTAGCTCAAGCTAGATACACTGTGGTATTAACCACCATAGAGTTAGAGCATAGGCACATACTCAAGACCACTGACAAAATGTTGAATACCAACTTACACGTAATGACGTGTAGTACAGCACTTCCTGGCAAACACGTCTCGTTTCGAAGTTTTTCTGTTGAGTTAATTAAATTTGGTTCGCTTAGCTCGACGACAGCAAGTTTACTAGACCAACGTTAGCTCACCCAGCCCGAATCGTGAAGAAAAGTAGCGTTTGTAGTCGTTCGTTCATATCGGGTGAGTGGAGCTAAATCTACCGCTAGCGATACATATTCGTGTAAAGTATCTAGGCTAGAGTGTTTCTAGTTTACTAGTATACATTTGCGATGCTATAAATATTCCACTCCACTGTTCAAGCTTCCAATCTGAAGAACAAAACGAGCGAAGTAACGTTAACGTTAGCTAGCTGGCCACATGCTGTCGCTTGATCTGCCATGCTGGCTGTTCTGAGCAAAGTCACTTGACCACATTTACTTTCCGCTTGTTCGAAACACACACCGAATTTTGCCCATGTTTTTCATTTACTAATAAATAAAACATGCTCTTATACTTACAATCATGCACGCCGCGCTTTAAATCAGGATGGTTAAAGACAAAAGTGTGCGCAGTTTATTCAGATGTCTGTCTCGCACAATGTCAGAGATCAGATCAGCAGCTGCTTCCTCCATACACGCAGCGCGCAGATCACAGCGCACGGCAACGCTACCAAACCCCTTGCCGTCGCCATGGCAACAAGCCCACTTCAGCCAATCAAAACCCCTCCCCTTCTATCTCCCCTGGCAACTGCCGCAGCTCTGGAGCTCCGAGAGCGCGCACGTCATCCTATTTTGCAACGTGCAATGTGCACTGCTTTCACTTTTTGTCGCCAGCTGCTTGTAGCTACAACAAGGAAATCGGTTGTGTAGCTTTTTTTTCCATAAATAACTGGACTTATTTAAAAGTAATGATAGATGTGTAATAGTGGGACCATTCATAAATTGATAAAAGGTGTAAGAGATTAAGTCGGATGAGTACCAGGGTACCAGAGTAGGCTATTCACACAAACACCCGAGGGTGGAGATAAATAATGTGCCGCCACCACACCCAGCCCTATGACGATTGTGGACCGTCATCAGGGCCCGTGCTAGAGTAAATGTTGACACTATGGAACTATCGAACTTCTTCGTGTAGACATCTAGTTGGACATGCAGGGTGCTACATATTTGAAAAGACTAGATAAGTAGAAGTTATTTTCACAGTTTAGACAAAACTCATTCAATGTGCATGTGTTTTGTCTGCACTTAGTTAAAGTACATATACCTGCTATTTGCATGACTGTATATATTCACTACTATAACCCACAAAAATGACTGCAGTTTCTTAATGTGTGTGGTCTGTCTGTAACGTTACATATTAGAGTAGTCACAGCGGGTAGTGCAGGAAAGCTTGCAGGTCAAATTTGTGTCTTTGCCTCGCTATCTGCTGAGTGCAGCTTTACTGCCCAGCAGTGACTTCACACCAAACTGTAACTTTCACAGAATGGTGATACCTTACCCACCTCAGCCACTCCATTTTATAGGCCTCAGTGGACTGATCTAATAATCTTTGGTTTTACTGTGTATAAACCTAACTCAAATATATACCATGCAACAGTAATGTAAATGCTTTTGCAATGCTGTTGATGCGTGACATTTTTTTCTTTTAACAGGCTTTGCAGTGAGTTGTGTCAGCACAAGCCTGACTGAATACAGAATGCATTTCTATGTGATTTAATTATTGTGAATGTTACTGCCATCAGTTCTAACATGCAAATTCCTCATAGGTTTGCTCAGGTACATTGTGACTGCAAGCGTAAAAATACATATTTTACACCCACATAGATGAAGATGAAGAATGGCATTAAGAATGAAATTATTTGTTTACTCCACAGTGAGATGCCATACCTTCTGCATCAAAGCTGTAGAACTGGTTTATGGGATTGTTTGAAGAGTGTGAAATGATTTATTACCAGTGGCATAGCACCCTGGAGTCCATCATATTCATTCATTCACATTTGCAGCCTTTCCTCAGGTTGCTTTGGCATCGTTTTCTTGCACACTGAGCTATTCTTAGGGCCAGCAAGCAGCATAGGCTGTGCCCCATTTTTCCTTCCAGTATCACTCCTAGGGATGGTGAAGTTGCAAAGCCAGCACATGAGAGAGAGAGAGAGTGAGTGAGGAGTAAAAGATACAGCAATCACCAGGGTAACAAAGTTGATTGAGGATGCCTTGAAAAGACAGACCCATTAGTGTGTATGCCTGCAGTGGTGCTAATCTGATTTAAAAACTGTTAGGCTAAAGCAACATGCCCCACTGGCCATCGTTGGGGATGTTCACAACCCTGTTGGAGCTTGTCATGGACCCTATAACAGACTGTCTACACGGGTTGCTGATGAAGGAGAGACAATTTAGGAAGGGTCATTTATTTGGTGACACAAACAGGAAAAAAGTATAGGTGAGATCCAGAAAGATTTGTGTTGACTTGAAAACTGGTAATTGGATGCATACGTAAGAATAATGAAGTGGATTAGCTAGAGAACATTGAAATCAGTGCAGCAAAGACACTGTGGAATGAAGGGAGTTTGATGAGGTATAATTGGATTACAGACTAAGAGAGGAGTTCATGCAGAGCACTAAAAGTGGTAGGGGATGAAGGGATGAACAATGAGAAAGCTACACTGTGATGGAGAGTAGTGAGTGAGCATGAATGAGGGTGCAGTGTGTCTTAGCAGGCAGCCTGTGGTAGCATAGCGGTCAGGAGGCCTGCTGCTTTAATGGTCCATAAATCTGTGTGGCCTGGCTGGTCTGATGCCGCCTCAGTGAGACCCTCTCATGCGGAAAATGAATCAGACCGTTTTTACGAAGCGCAAGTGTTGAAGCTCTCACCCTCCCCTACAGCCAGCGAGCCGATAAGAGCTGCTGCGCACGCACAGCACTCCATTTCAGCTGGTCTGGAGCTCATAAAACTCTCTATTAGTGACAGCCCTTGTTTGTTAGCTGCTCTTCATTCTATCTGTCTTCTTTCCTTTGTTATTCTCTCTCCACTTTTTTTTCTCATTACGCCTTACTTAGGTTTCCGGAGTGGTAACGCCGACATAGACACTCCATGAAGGAGCTGGGTACCCCGCTTTCAATGCTGTAGAAATAAATCAGCTTTCAGAAGAAGCCTCTCTGTTAAAATGCCTCAAAGTCCTTAAGTACCCTACCTTATGCTGTAGCTTCAACACAGTTATTATCTCGCTCCCCCCTCTCTCTAACACACTTATACTCAATAATAAATGTTGTATATTGGTTAGAAACATGCAACCCAGATATCTCTACCCCCCCTTCTCTCTCTCTCTCTCTCTCTCTCTCTCTCTCTCTCTCTCACACACACACACACACACATTCATACACACACTTAGAATATTAAATGTTGCATAAGATGCATTCCAGGTTTCTCCCTTACCTAAAATATCTATGCACAGTTATGGAGGACTTTGCCTGTGTTATTCTCTGGTTCAAAATGATGTCCCTTGGACAAGTGAGGACAGTACACTTTGTCTGACTTTGATGTGCTGGTCCTTTTAGCAGATTCAAATGTTGAAACAATCACCTACAGTTGTCAGGGGACCAAGAGCACCACACTACTGGCACCCTGAACAAATTAGTTTGAACCTCTTTTGAAATGCGAAGTGGCAGAGTCATCAGAGAAAATTGTAAAATAGATTAAAGAGCACACACACACACACACACACACACACACACAGATTACTAAAGCTCCATGACATTTACCTTCATTTCCATAGATAGGTAGGACCAACGTTCACTGGTTACTGGTTAAACAGGTAGTATTTGCATTCTTCCCAGGACGAGAAGGCAGCCGCATGTCTGAAGCTGTCAGACATGCTGCTGTGTAAAGACAGGCACTAACAGAAGTCACAGCAGTCAATGGGTCCTGCCTCTACGTAATTGCTCTAGAAGGAACAAACCACTGTTGTTGGAGGAGGGAGAGCAGCACGAGAAACACAGACAACTTTTAATCCTTAAGGATTCCTTCATAAATACGTATTGCAGTAAGGGGGCTGAATCTATTTCCTTTCAGTAAAAATAGTGTCAGTGTTGCTGTCTACGCCCTCTAACTGTCAGTAGAGCAACCAGGCGTGGTCAACGTGTTTTAAATGCAACACTTTCTTTGTTCTTCAGGTTTGTTTTCCCCAGAGGCTCTCCCCTCTCTTGCCTGCAGTTATACCCAACAGAGGAGTGTTTGCCGACAGAAGCCCTTTGTTTGACAATCCTTTCTGCTAACCAGGCCTTATGAATTGTGTCAGCATTTGCTGATTGTCTGCTATCTGCCAGTTGATAAGTACCTCATTTAATGCAGTGGCAATAAAATACTCAACATGTGGAGAGAGGAATGATCTTTGCAACAGCCAAACAAATATCATGTAATGTCTGTATTGATTCAGTCTATTTATTCAGGTTGGATTGGGCAAACAGTTGTATAAACAGTCCCAGGTGTCAATTCGTTCCAGTGGAGGAGAAAGAATGCCAGTACCATGGACTCAGGACAGTAAATGAAGTCTACTATGCCTCAATGAAAAAGGATTCAACTGTTTAATGAGACACTACTGTAAAACTAGGTGCTCAGTGAGCCTTTTTAGTTGGCAGTCAGCTTTTACCATATTATTAACCAGATCAGTATCCTGTGATCGGGAAAATGTGGCTCACTTTACAAAACATTTATTATTTCCTTGTAATGAAGAAAACCCCTCCTCATCCACAGCAGAGAGGGGGAGTAATAACTAGAATTTCGATGGGCAAATCAGGGGTGGTGCTGGGAAGTCTATGCCCCCTGGCAAGATGCATCTGATTTAGTACAGTATCACCTCACCCATCTGAAGGGCCCCCTCTTGCTTGGAGCAACTGGAAAATAGTCCCTTTTTCCCCTACGACTGGCACCTCAGGGCTGAATATGGGCCAGGTTACTATGGGCAACCTGGACGGCCAATATTGCTGGCTGAACTGACACAGGGATATGGTGCTGAAACTGTGAAATGACGTATCCAAATACCAAAGTGAAATCTGTTGATGCCCATACAAAAGAAATCTATGATGTGCGCTACGAGTGGGACCTGTCCCACATAAGAGACTATGGGCCCGCCCGTTTTTCAGTACAGGTCCTGAGAGGCAATATGATTTGAGTACAAATGATGACATATGATATGATGAACATCCATTATAACTTGAGCTAAGAAGTAATTGGTGGCTTGCCATGTAATCTCACATAAAAGATTGATGACTGTGAGATGACAGTTACTGAAAAAACTCCACAGTAATCAGGTAAAGCAGGTCATAACTTGCTTTATTACCTAGAAACGTGAACGTGAAAAAAGGCATTTTGATTGTAAGCTCATCAAGAAATCCTTTTACTCATCTTGAGATAGTGGTTGATAGTGGTTGTGGAGTGTGATAGCAGCCTTACTCAAATCAACCTCAGTAAAATCTAAATAAAGTGTCTCTTAAAATCACATTCTTTTGGTTTTGGAGGAAAAGTAACAAAAGTAATTGAAACTAATCAGACTAGATTACTGATTACAGTTTGAAGCAGACAATTAGTAATTTGCCACTGATTTGAGAGTACTTCTCCAAACCTGATTCTCACTGAATATTTGACTGCCATTTGACACATGACACAGACTGGTTTGTTTCCCCCCACAGTTGTTTCCACCTGACACAACAGCACTGAACTTTGGTCTTTTTTATGCCATTGCCTCCAATATAGTGTTGTTAAAGTCTGATGCCTGTTCTCTCTCTATCCACCAATATCAACGTTAACTCTTTGCTGTTTTAAGTACACTGAAACAGCATGAGTCCCTCATAAAGGACTTCAAATGGCCCTGCTATACAATACACCACATGCAGGGGCAATTGGATTAGCCCATTGATCCTGGGCTGTTCTACTGCCCAGCTAAATTTTGTTATTCACTCTTAATGACTGCTCCTTGCAGGCAAATGAACACTTCTAAAAGTCAATTGACTGTGAGGTGGAGGAGGATGAGAGAAAGACAACCCACTCTGATGCGTTATGTCCAACCTCTCCGTCCTATTTAACATGTTGTGTCACCGATGTGAGGTCATGGGGACTTTACGAAGCTGCGACTGATGACTTCACTGTAAACAACAACACCAGACACCAAGCACTTTGTTTTTCCGCACACACCCTTATCTTTTCACAGTATCTTGACCACGCCACCTTGCCGTGGTCACAAGTGCACTTTATCTTGCAGGACAATAGCCGTCTTGTGCCCGGCGGTGTTGTCTGGCACCATCAGCTCCACAGTGGGCTATGACGCATGCAAGGGTTTGCTATTGTTCCTCCAACAGTGTTTATTTCTAGAGGGGGGGGGGTTTCCACGTATGTATAGTACAGTTATTAGCTGCCTACTGCACTGTAACATGAATTGTACACTGATGAACATGTAAGTTCAATGTAACATACTCAGATGAAAAATGTGTGCTCATAAATTCATGACATGACAGGTAAAGCGCTGAATGCTGTCAACTACCCATAAAACTGCTAACCGAACTGTGTAGAGACACTCTGTAGAGCATGACGCTGGGTGCAGCTCTCTCAGTGTGCTCTCTGTACGATACATATAAAGCAGTGAGTGTGACTCGATGCCTGTGGGGCAGCATATACCCTGGCTGGGTCTATAGGGAGCCTGGCTGGGAGGCTGCAAGCGGGCATGAGGCTGTAGTGTGGAGAAAGTGGTGCACTGCCTCTCTGTGCCTGGCTGAGCACTGGGTAATGAAGCGTGGCAGAGGAGAGAGGAGAGGAGTGTGTCTGCAGGGTAGGCATGGCCCCCGTGTTCCTATGCAACCAGAGTGGATGGGTAGGTGATGCTGGACTGGCTCGATTCTGCTTTCTTGTCATACTGCTGCC